>JAVXUL010137412.1:0-48819 GCA_035590515.1 Trichilia minutiflora
TTGAAAAGCATCGAGGAAGAAAGGAATAGGAGTAGGAGTTGAACGATGCAAAGAAAGAGTTCCTTGCTTCTACGCTTTTGCTGCTCTCTTTGATGCTCAAGAGCAGAATCTTTGAAATTCCTTTAAGCAGATCCACAGTCAAATTCATTCACTATTTATATAAGTACACGGGATGAAAGACAGGACAAATGCCACAGAAAGAGAAGGAATGGAATCGGATCTCAGTGAATGCCCTCAGTCTGCTTTGCTCCATCTAAGGCTAGGGCTAGGCACTTCATCTCCCCAACAGCCTTTTCTTCTTCATGTGCACATTTGAAAACAACCTATTGGCTTCAGAGTTTTCCTTCCTAGCTGCCCAGATCTGATGCACGTGGAAAAGAAGCCCTTTCTATTATATGCAAAAAAGCTCTTCGGATTCACTTGCTATTGGCTGGGCTACACTTTCTTGCCTTAGGTCAATCAGGTCCTTCCCTTACTAATGCTAATGCGAGATCAGTTACTTCCGAACAGTCTATTGACTCCCGAACAGCTCCATCTGTCCATGAATCCCCTTCTGCTTCCCTTTGTGGCCTATCCCAGACAGAGACAGCTATGGAAGCCTATTGGCTCCCTTCTTACCATTCTTTAGTAGTTTAGTGAAGAACTAAAAGTACAGGAAGGACTCTCTTTCTGTCCTCCGGGAATCGTTTTTTCTCAATCAATCATGCCTCACTGCTGAGTGAGATGCCTTCCATCTTGATCTGTTTTTTCCAGCCCCGAGGACTGCTTAATGAGTAAGCACTGTTTGCCGTTTTCGAATTACAGCCACTCCTTTCTTTCTTCCCTCACTATCCGAATTAGCTCTTCCGGGAGCTGGCTCGGCAGTACCATACGTGACATTTCGATCGGGCACTAGTCATTCTTTCGTGTACTTGTTTTCCGTGATAGAGTCTTTCCTCTCGGCCAGGTGCATGACTTTCCCCAATGCATATTATTGATTGCCCGCTGTAACCCTCTCGGCATAGGCCCCTAGCTTGAGAGCTTCGGTACATCTCTTTCGGGTCGGTGATTCCGTCGTGTCCTTGTTTTTGGTCAATGTCATTTTTTCTTTCTAGCCGTGCTGTGCTGTGACATATAATTGTTATGGCGTTAGGGTAGGGCATCTGGTCTTCAACATACTTTTCACTGAGTTTGTCTACTCCTTTGGGCGACCCACTCCTGTTCTAGGCGAACCTGTCGTCCTTTTGTTCGTATCCGGGGTAAGCTCCTTTAAGAGCCAGCAGCTCTTGGAAGCTCGTGTCGTAATCGAATTCTGCTTTGAGAGATTCTTTTTCTTCGTAATCTGGATTAGTTCGCGTCCTTTGTCTGCTGAAAGCCGGGTTGATATTGATGACTGGAGAACTTTTCGTATCGTACAGAGGCTCCCGGCGATTGAGTGAGGGGGTCGATCTTTCATTCGTCAAAGTAAAAGCGGCAGCACAAGTAGATGCAACCGTATTCAAATGAGCTTAGCTTAGGGCGGGGAAGGAATTTCAAATCATCACCAGTAGGTAGGGAGTTTTTTAGGTCTCGGTTCAGGTCCTGGCTCAAGTACTGGTGAAAGTGCCATCAAAACCCCCTCGGGCTGAAAGTAAAGACTTCTTTTCGGATATCTTTTTAAACCCTGGAGTATGAGTCGATACTCCCTCGCAACCCTACTATCCCCTATGACGACATCGTCGCCGAGGATAGCATAGTTGGAGAATGGATTGAACTTTATCTCCGGGTACGCTCTAAGAGCGGCCCACCACACCACTTTGTGGTGTGATAGAGAAAAGAGACCCCAGTAGTACCCAAGAGGCTGACCTACCGCGAATTTTACCAGTTGGTACTTTCGCTTAGTTAGCTTCGGCCCGATATCAAATCGAGACGCTGATAAACCAGCAACAACGGTTGCGGAGGCAATCTCATCGCCAAACATGGCGGACATCACATGAAATAGGATGTGAGAGGGAAAGCGGTCAGTTGCCGATGATAAATCGAAACTTGACACGTCCGACCCCCCCTTAACATATTTCAAGGGTGCCGTCTGGTTGTACGTACCATCATTGGGAAGACAGCATAATACTGTCATAAGCCAATCATGGTAGGGCTTAAGAATACGCTGTTGAACATAGTTTCCTATGATAAAAAGCCTCCTCTTACCGCCTACCACGATAGCCGAAGCAAGTCTACCCCTGTGTATAGGTTCACCGTTAGGTAACTTATCAAAAAGTTCCGCCATGGACTCCCAAAAAAAAGGGACCCCCAAGACGAACTTTATTGAAGTGATCCACAACGATGGATCTATGCATTTCAGGGTTGTCTAAATGGTCCAATGGATATCTTATCCAAGGCTCAAATATACAAATGGATGAGAAAATACCTCCATGTGTCACCTCATGAAATAGGGATTGGGCATAAGCCGCAACCTCATATTTCCTGCGGCTTCACAAGTGAGAAATGGTTCTTAGCAAACGGCGGCGTCCTACGAACTTCAAGTGATCGATCGGTTTCTACTCTGCCAGACGGAGACCGGCTTGACCCTAAGGTGGTAAGCTCTTTGGGCGCTGGTTTTTCGAAACCGATATCTCGCTTTCAGAATTCGCGACTAGCATTCAAAAGTGCTTTTCTAAACAATAAAAGACGAAATGTCTTTAGTTTCGAATGAAATAAGTGTCTTAAAGATCTAAAAGCTTTTTTATCACTGGGGAGCAAATCCTAGAACACAGACCCAATCCTCATTTTTTTAATGATCCACTTTCTCCGATCTGCGATCCACTGGCTTCATTTCATTTCTCTTTTTTTAAAGAAAAGAAGCATGTCTTGTATTAGTAGTAGTAGTAGCATTACTTATGATCAACTGCACTCTCCCCGGGGTGGGTAGCAGAAATCCGTAGTAAAGTGGAGCGGTAGAGATGGATCCCAATGTAAGTAACCCAAAAGGGTAGTGCCGCTTAGCACGATCCTCCCCGTAAGTACCCCGGCCCAGGTGAGATATAGAGGTTGTGGGTGTGCCCTTCCAGTAAGTTCTCTGATGTGATCTCCAATAGTGAATAGCTGTGCCCCCGAAGTTATTCGAGTAATGTTAGTAGAATGCCACGAATCGACTAATCACAATAATAGCAGAATCCACTAATAATCAACCCATATTCCTAGTGTAGAGGTGAGCCCCCCCTTCAACTGAGTGTGATTCCCGCCCCAGTACTTACGGTTAGTTCTGGCTCCAGAATCCATTCCATATAGTGAGTGCCTGGGGTGTTATCGGATCGCGCAGATTGGCCAGTCGGTAATGCTACTTCGGTCACTGAGAATGAAATCAGTCTCGATGGGGCCTGCTCTGATTCGATCATTGCTCTTGCTGGTTTTGCTCTCGACTAACCTTTCCACATTACTGGTGCACCCGGGTCCCCCTCCAGTGCCCAGCGCGCCTCTGAGCCTTTGGACACAACATACTAGCGGAACCTAATTCCTCCTAAAGTGCATCGACTCATGATCGACTCACTGACGAAGTGTGCCCCGGTTTCGTCCGGAGGGGGTTGCCCTGCTTCAAGGGACTACTAGAGAGTATGGAGAGCAAGGCACCGGGATCACTGCATCTAGCAATCGACAAATCGATGGAAGATGGGGAGAATTTCCCGTTTCCCTGTGTGGGGCTAATAATGATAATACACCTGAGGGGAGGAT
This sequence comes from Trichilia minutiflora, assembly GCA_035590515.1. Classification (NCBI taxonomy): domain Eukaryota; kingdom Viridiplantae; phylum Streptophyta; class Magnoliopsida; order Sapindales; family Meliaceae; genus Trichilia; species Trichilia minutiflora. The sequence continues at coordinate 3,685 of JAVXUL010137412.1, forward strand.
CAAAGAGTTTTGAGACATACGGGCACGATCACATTGCAACGCGAATTCCGGAAAGAGTCCGGTTGTCCCCTACATAGAAGCGCTCCTCGTCCCGAACATTCAATGCAGGGACTGGTGGCTCACGCCTCACACGACCCACTAGGGTAGGGTTCAATCAAGTGTAATCATTCCTCCAGTCACTGAGATGCCTGCTTTTTTGATCAGGATTCACCAACCCATTCTCGCTGGGACGAGCGGAACACACATCCCTAACGAGCTGTAAGCTTCAGAGAAGCATCGCTTACTCCTCCCAGGGCAGGTGGTCAGTTACTAATGGATTCTGGTAGCAGGCAACGTATCTCCCAAACTGAGTGAGCCCGAAATTGATCATTGAAGCCTCTCGATTCGGAGAGGGAAATGCACCGAATCTCATTAGACGATGCACCATTGATGGATAGCTCTTTCCGAGAGCACATCCCCGTTTCTCTCCCTCCCGCCGAACGGGGCATGGAGGTGTAAGTGGAGATTTTATCTACACCGATTCCAGACGGCTAGTGAGACTCAATCAACTGAATCAAGCGCTTCACCTGCACCTGGAAGATCTGAAGCTGGGACTGGTGGATATGCAATCGGGGGATCTGAACAAGCAACAGCGCGCTATGGAACTTTATCTGTTACGGGCTCGAATGCGGGTTCTGAGTAAACCCAGACTACCAGCTCCGCCTCTTATGTCGCTACCTTTGCTTTTGCAGGTGCTGATTCGAGGTAAACAAATAGAAGGGATGTTGGGCGAGGTGCTGGGGAGAGGTGCTGGGACGAGGGACGGGTACGGGGAAGGAACCTGGGACTGGCAAGGATGCAGGGTGGTCACATGGGTGGTAAACTAGGCGCTCTGCTACTTTTTATGTTGCCACCTATGCCTATGCCTCCGTTGCCTTATCCACTGCAGGTGGTTCCGCTTCAATGGGTTCGAGGTCCACTCGGTCGGTACCTCGTAGTAGCAATTGATCCCAAATCAGGTTACCTAGCGGGCGATTCACCCCTGTACGAGCTGGAATTCGCCATTCAATGACCGAGAAGCAGCAGGGACATAGTAGGCCATCCCATTCCGTTTTGGTGCCAGTAGCGGTTGTAGCTCCAAATCTAGATACAGATGTTGACCGAGCATCCCTTCTAGTTCGAGATCCATAGCCTATTACTATTCCAGTGGACCTTTCGTACGAACATTCCGCTATCCCCTATCATCTTACCCCTACACGTCTCCGTCGATCCGATTCCTACGCCCACCCCGATGTACTCTCGACTCAACGAACAAAAACCCAATCCCTACCAGTGAGTCAGTTCAGCCCTTGATGCTTCTACTTCTAGGTCATCAAGGTAAACTTACACCGAGTCGACTTCAATCGCTGGTGAAACCACTGCTTAGTCAACCCGCTTGTATGCCATTGGATCTACCGCTGGGTAAGCTGCTTCTTAAATGAAACTAGCTCTGCCATTGTATATGGATATTAATCTTACCCTGACTCTGCTTCGTCTACCTCCACCTATGTCGATGTCCCTGCTACTCGTGCCTCTGAAACAGGTAGTGCCACCTATGCTGCTGCTTCCCCTGCTACTGGTGGCTCTCGATCCGGAACATCACAATCTGGCTCTCGAAATGAAAGGGATGCTAAGAGAGGTGCCGCTACCCCTGCTTCTGTTGCCTATTCGGCGTATACCTCTGCTTCTTCCGCTATTGATGGATAAACGTAAAAAGGTGCTGTAAACGAGAAAAGTCCCTTGCGAGTTGGGCGAGTTGGGACACCGCTGGAACTCTTCCACCGGAGAAGGTGTCTCTAGCCAACTTAAGAGTCTACCTTTCCTTTAGAGCGATCTCCCGTGGGTACTTTCTCAATGTGACCCTTACTCAATCTCTCGCTCAACACCACATTCGGCAGTAGAGTTGTAAACGGCAGTTCCATATCGAAGTTAGGTTGGAAGCAATTAGTGGTTAATCGCTGGGAACCTTAAAGAGCTGTAACTCATGTACCAGTATAGCAGTAGAGTGGTTAGTTCCAGTGTCGTTTACCAGTATAGCTTAGTCCTTATCTCGCTCATACCAAGAAAGAGGAATACGGCACTTACTGGAGATAGAACAGGAAAGGCTATGTACGGGTAAAGGTAATCGACCTATTCGCCTAGTGGTAATCTTTCACAGGAACATAGTAGGTCAGGGTACATGTGGTCTAAGCCCTCTTAGCGTACCGGATATAGCCAAGTATAAGGGGAGATCGACAGAATCTCATTCCGGTAAAGGTGATCGATCCCCCGTAAGTTCGACCACGCGCCAACAGAGAGCGCCTAACCCTAAGACGAGTAAAGCGGCTACTCCTACCAAAAAAGGTAAGGGAGCCCCTTCTTCCACTGCATAACGTAAGAAGAATCGCGGAAAGAGAAATCTTATTTCATGTTATTTGAAGGGAACAGATCCTCCTGTAATACCATCTTTAGCGAAAAAAAGCCGGACCTATTGACCTGTGACCTAATCGTTCTTGGACCTTGGACCCTTACAGATAGAAATAGAACATAAGATAGGAATAATTCACGATGAACTGTGGGAGCATTGAACCGTAGGCCTAACCCATTGACAGTCGAAAGAGAAAAGCACGGAGGAATTGGCAGCAATTGACAGGGGAAAGCGAAAAGCAAAGCCGCTAGCGCCCTCCCTTCTCGGCGTATCCGCGAAGAAGTCCAGATGTGAACAGGCGCTTACTTACCTGATGATAGTTCGACTACGATCCGTTTTGATATCATCCGTGTGAGAGCAATCTGAGCCGTGCCAGCACTAGGATAGAAGACTTCTACCCATCCTTACAGCTCTTATCTGATCTACTCCCTTCTTTACACTAGCTAACACACTAGCTAATGTCACGAAAAGCTTTCACTCACTGATCTACAACCATTGATTGATCTAGTCTAGTCCCACTAGCCAATTCGCTGACTGATCTATTCCCACCGTAACTCTTTTCACGAACTTGAACTCCCACCGCTTAGCGCTGATCTACTCCTACCACTACCACTACCAGCCTGATCTAAGCAAGCAAAGTCCGTTAGTGACTATTATTAGAATACCGTCTTTTTTTTTTCCGTAAATGGAACAGAACACAACACCTACTTATTTTTGCTTATCTTTCGCTAGAGGGGTGTAATGAATAGCCAGCCCATCTCCTGTGGTTGTATGTAAGCCCTATGGCTTGTCGGAATCGTACTGGTAAAGCCTTAGCTGGCGAAGCTTCGGATCTTAGCTAATGCCATTGGATTCGAGGTACTTACAAATCGTGAGGGTTGGTGTAACTAACTGAGCTGATAGGTGAACCAAGACCCCGAAGGTTGCCCCTTCCGCTCTTGCGCCAAGATAGCTTTCGATAAATGGGCTTCGCAGCTAGTGGTCCCAGCAAGTAGTCCCGTACCACTTTGTTTCTAAAGAGCATTTTTCCCCGGACTCGGACGCTTCCACTCAGTAATATAGTAATAGTGCGGACGCAAATGGACCTTTCTTTCAAGTATAGATCGTCCTGATCGAGCCAACTCAACCAGAAATGATAGCGACCTTCGAGCTATCAGCCAACAGGAGAAGAAGCTCTCAGATCCCCGTAAATCTTCCTATTCATACATCTAGAAGAGTATGGCTTACCAGCTCTACGGGGCAACCAGCTTTACCAGCCTTAGCCTTGCCAGTACCAGGTACCAGTGAGCGCGGGCGAAGGGAGAGACCCATAGCAGCACCAAACGTTCGGCTTATAAGGTGCCCCCTTCCGAAAACGATAGGAATTATATACCTACCATGCTTCTGTCTCCCCGGTATGAAGTAAGCATCGCCGTATTACCACGTGCCAACTCCCGAGCCCTTTTGGTGTCCGGGTTCCCCTGCTCTCCCACCCAACAGAACCAGAGAAGCTACATACTCCTCAGTTAGACCTAATTATCCTATGAAGACACGGTTCCCGACTTTGTTCCAGCTCGAAGGGTTGATCGCCCAACTCGATAGTTAGCCATATTAAGTGGCCTATTCTGGAATACGATCTGCTGGGGTGCCAAAGCTGGCTCTGGAAGGTTAGAATGGTAAAACGACTGCCCTTTCGGGGCGGAGGTGTATACACGTAACTGGAAGTTAACCATGTGAGTGTTAGCGAACCATGTTCGTAGATTAAGCTTTGAATCTCTTCGCTGAAACTTCTGGTGCTGGCTCGGGAGTTTTTAATTTAACAAGAGCTCATGGTGCAGGATCCGATCCTTAGCCAATTAACATTGTCACTCGATTTCAAACTGAGTTGGCAGAGCTATTCCCCAACACAAGGAAGAGAAAAGCCAAGACAAGACCTAACTGCACATCAACGATCCAACTGCATCTTTCATTGGCGCATTCCGGGTGGTCGACCTCTCGGCTTCAATCCCTTGGGTCATATCTGAAGTCGACCGAAATCGCTGGAAGTATCTTCAACCGGTTGGTTTCCAAGGATTGATGAAAGAAAGACCAATCAATAAGGTCAATAGGAGCAGTAGGTCTTCATGGTCTGAACAAGGATGAATGCGCCATGAGAGGAATAATTCATTTTAGCGCGAAGGAGAGAATCGTGGTCTAGTCTCGTTCCGTATTCCACCTATGGTACCACTAAATAAACTGTAGAATGACCTTATCTGTATGGATGTAATGTAGCCTTTAGGTCCTACTCATATTTGGTCGTTAACAAGCCAAAGGAGAACGCATCGTATCGCCCAATCATTCTGTACTATATTGATTGATTGAGCTCTAAGGGCACAGTGCCGCCCTATCTCATCGTAGGCTATGCCACGTTGAGTATCGTGGGTGAAAGTCTTGGTGAGCCTCATTTCGTGCATTTCTTATTAAAGTTAAAGAAGGTGTAACATCATCTTGAGCCCTTCATTCCCTGTTGTTAGCATAGTATTCGCTAAGAGTATCTATATCGTAGGAGTCGCTTCAATCGGTTGAGAAGTAGCCATCCATGAAAGACTTTAGCCAATAGGAAGAGAAATCTATGGATTACCTTATAGTCGTTTTTCATCAGCTAGAAAAGAAGGATTTAGTTCAGCTGCTAAGAAAGCAAGCAAGAAAGTCAGTTCAGTCTCTTCTTTCTGATATCTGATAGGAGTTCGCACCGCTCCGTGGGCTTCTATCTATCCTCAGGGAAGGAAAAGGCCCTAAACATGGCAAGGCGTGAACCCGCCTGACCAAGAGCAGAAGGACTTGTCATAGTGGATAAGGACTGCTTTGCTTGATGAGAGGAGCTATCACCGGATCTTTATCGATGTGCTCTCAGTGTCCCGCTACTAGCTACTAGACTGAAGACAAGAACTTGACTTCCATACTAAAGGCGATAGAGGAGAAAGGGAAGGAAGAGAAAGAGTCCCGTGCATCGTCTTGAGACAGCTTAAGCGACCAGTCAATTAGACAGGGAAATGAAAAAGCAAGGGCAGCCAGCTAGATCAGGGAACAATTTCGGGAACTGGAGAACAAACTGAGAAAGCAAGAAGGCGCGGATCTCCCGCCTACCAAGTTCCGGGATTTGTGCCCTTTCCCAGATGCAAAGCTGCCTCCCAATTTCGAGATCCCCAAATTCCAGAAGACAGTAGCACAGTGGCGAAGCCCACCTCAGGGCCTTTTGTGGAGAGTTGTATTCATTGGCAGCCGATGATGGCGCGTTGATCCGGCTTTTCCAAAGAAGCGTCGAAGGGTCATGCACCCGATTAGTACACCTCATTAGACTGCTGCAAGATCAAGACTTGGGAGCAGTTGTCCCAAGCATTCGTGGACCGATACTCGTACAATCTGGATGTAGCTCCAAAGAGAGCAGATTTGGCCGCATTAAGGCTGCCAGCACGATGAGACATGATCAGCCTATGTTGGACGTTGGAGGGCCATGGCTTCCCGTATGAGGACACCCATGGACGAAGAGGATAAAATGAGAGTCCATTCCTCACACCTTAGCATCTCTGGGTACCTCATCTCGCATCCGTATGCCCACTTTGCTCAACTCATCCGAGCCGGTGATCAAGTGGAAGCCGGAATCAGAGCCGGCACTGTGGCACCATGGCCGTATCAGACCAATACCACTCGGAAAGGAAGAGTTGAGGAAGGGCGTGGCAATGCTCCCATCCGACATCCAACAGAGGTGAATGCCAGAATCGCAGAATGCGTCTGCGCCTCAGCAAGAGCAGCAGCAACCGGTAGGGACCAATCCCCAATACCGGAACGGACCCAGAATGACCAGGGCCGAAAGGGAGCTCAGGGCCTTCACTCCATTGGCCCAGCCCCCTAGCGAGATCCTGGCCATGCTGGTGCAAAGAAAGATCCTCACTCTGCTGCCGCGTAAAAAAGACCCCCACCGCCAAATCCTCTCCCTAAGAGCTACAATGCCAGTGAGTACTGTGCATACCATCAAGCACCAGGGCATCCTACAGATCGCTGCGTCACCCTTCAGCACGCAATCCAAGATCTGATCGATGAAAAGAAAATCATGATCACCCGCTGCCAACAATATTCTCAACGGGACCAGAAAGAGGCACAACTCTTTCCGTATTTATGAAGCAGCCATGATCTCAGGGGCGCACAAGTTGTCCCAAGAACCGAGAACTAGTAGACTCACGCTACACCAACCCACTAGCACAACCTCAGGCAAGAAATTTCGCCATTTTTTGAACGAATGAGCCTAAGTCAGTTGGGTGTCCACAACCAACCAAAAGAAAGCGTTATGCAGTCCCTAGCGCGTGCAGCAGCAAGGAGCATGGTGAAGCGCTGCGCGACGCGAAGGAAACTAGCCTTTCGTGTCCTTGTCGATCGTTGTGGAAAGAACGAAAGATGCTAACCTCGAAGAGACTCGGCTCGAGGATCGAAACACCTTTCTTTTGACAAGGTCAGCTATTGATATGGAAGGCACTCCAGCAGAGCCAAAGGTCTCCTCCTCTTATGCCTTTGCTCTAGCTCTTATGGTGGGCTACTGTACCGGTTCATTCTTCAGTTTATTCTTCGGACGAAAGAGCGTATCTTTCTTACTCTGATTCGGCGGGTGATTATGCCCTACGAAACTCTGACTTACCCCGAAACTGGTTGTTCAAACCATTCTCATTCAGCAGTTGAATCGTCCGTTGGATAATTTGAAATAGACCCACCCTCAACTCATGGAAAAGGATTTGCCCAACCATATCTCTCTTCTTCATTCCTTCACCGCCCTTCTAGCCGAGTCAGAGCTTGCTTTATCAGCTCAGATGCGGTAGAAAAGGAGTGCTTTTCGTGAGAAAGGGAAGGATATCAGAGAAATGGGATCCGTTGATTTGTATGCTTTAGCGCGGACTCGTATGCCTATTCTGATGCGGCGGGATCACATTCACTTGCTTGCCGCCCTCCATCAGCCTAGGATAAGCTAAAAAGCACGGCTGCTAAGGCTAAGAACGTTTAGTCAAAGTTGCGACTTTCGGTACGCTTTCCTTCCCTAGGGTGTAAAAGAGTCTGAGTGCTAGTGCCCCGGAGCTCTTGTCCGCATCCTAAGATTACCAAGCGCCAGCCCCCTATACTTAGCTCAACTCCTAGCCTCCCCTTCCCTTCCAATCAATGCGGCGAATCGGGCTAGGTTACCCCCATTCAAGTGGGGAATCCTCCCTGACTTCCGACCAGTTCCACCAGCTTGATAGATAGATTTCGAAACTGAGCTGAACTGAGCTGCCAGATCGAGCGAGAGGTTGAGCGTTGAACTAAATTAACCTAACAACAAAGCTGAGAGTTTTGACTCTGCGCAGTAGTCAAGTCGTGGCCTTTCGAAAGACGATATAAAAACGTCAAAAAGCCTAGGCTAAGACCCATAAGATACGATAGGCTTGACAATTAAGTGGACCTTGGACGAGGCAAAAATAGCCAAGGGTCAAGACAATAAGAAAAGAAGGGGCAATGGTCGGGTTTGGTTTGACCCGCTCGCCCGACCCTAAGAGTACCGCTCGCCAGGCGTGTAACAAGACATTGCCTGGCGCCCAGAGTATCCACCAAAACTCGGTAAAAAGATTCACGCGTCGAGTAGACTCCTCTATACCTGATATTGCCTCCCCTACATTACGACCCGCAGGCAGGTCATGTGGCTTGTCTAGTCGTGTATGGAGGATAGGCGGTCCTAAGCCGATCCCTTCCTGCCTCATGGGAAGCAATCCCCGGTCGCAGGTGACCGAAGAGGTCTTTTCCAACTGGATCTTACGCATTTTGAGGATGATATTGATTTTCGATCTGACAGTGACACGTGTATAAATATAAGCGGTCAAACCATCTCCCCGGGAAGGCCTACACTTCTTCTGCTGTCTCGTCGACCTTTCTCTTCGATGATTCGTTCAAACGTCATGCTTCGTAACCGAACCTCGCATTTTCAGTTGGTCAGTTGGGAAGAATCAACTGACCAACTTCGAGAGTGAGATTGATCTGACTAACCAAGCAACGGTTAGTTGTGCGGTAGCCTGTACATACATGGCTAGTTTCCAGGCAAGCCATCTACATCTACATCTACATCTACATCTACATCTATATTGGCATAACCTTCAACTATGCCATATAGCCTCATAGCCGGTAGTTTCCGTTGATCGTTATCTTCATCCGCTCCTTCTGGCACTTCAATGACCCTCGTTCTTCCCTCTTCTTTAGACCTTCCAAGATGCTCTGTACGAAGTTCATGGATTTGAAACTCCTGCGTGCGAGACATGGTCAGCTAATTGCTTTTCAGCGCTTCGCGGCTTCCGTTTTGTATGAGAGCGTTTCTTCTCAACTCTCTTCTCCCCACCCTTGCTTGCTGGCTTGCTTTTGGTCTCGCTCGCTATGCTACATAGGACGGAGTTCAGGGGTGCGCTTCTCTGACCGGAACCTTTTTACCAATATAGGATACTCACACCTAAGCTGATCATTTACGAGATTTCCGCGCGGGAAATAGGACAATAGAAAGCGCATTAGACACAATCTTCGCAACCCAATTGGGAGCATTCCGCACCGGCAATTGTCGATTCCAATCTGAGAAACCTGGAGCGACGTCATGCAAACACAGCTGCAGCCGCGCGCTCTCGCTTTAATTTGGTGCTTTTTGGAAAAGAATTCTTCCGTGCATCTTAGCTTCGACGATCTCGGCTAAGGGCTTGAAATGTATTCTCTCTTCGCGCTATTGCTCTCTGTTCTTCTCTTCTAACTCTTGCTATAGCTAGCTTAGGGGCCATCCGCGCTCTTGCTCTTTGCAAGAAGATAGTTCTAGTATCCTAGCTCCGCTCGTTTAAGATCTCACTTCGCGGATACTAGAAGCTCCTTTCAAAGCTAAGCTTCAAGCTCTAGCTTTTGGGCTATACTTGACTTTATTCTTTTGAGAATCATTTCCTTCCCCACCGCTTTTTACCAAGCAAGAAAGCTTTGGTTGAAAGCTAGGTTTGGTGTCGGGAGGGGCATATTGTCCCGGTTGGGTGTGATCGGCACCTTAAGCACGCACGCGAGAGCAGAAGCTTACCTTCAGAAGCGATCGGTGCCCAGCCGACTCTGCACCTTGTCAATTGCTAAACACTTCTGAGACCGGGAGAATTCGATCGGCTGAAAGTGGCTTATTATACGATAAAGCAAGCCGCCTGCAGCAACCATGATTTATGAATGATGGAACTTGGTATATCGTTAGTTCATTCAAGTCGAGGGCTTGCAGCGCCTCATTTTAGAGGCAGGGCAACGACCGAAGGATTTGTGATTAAGGATCTGCGCACGCGGAGAGTTCTAATAGCGAAAGAATAATTCCTGGACTAGCGATTTTGGGTAAATGTGAGATATCCTTCCTCTGAAATGGAACCGCGGGAAGACCTAAGCTTATACCTGGCTTCGTGGCCCGGTGCCGGTGTTGGTGCCCCTGTTAAGTGTAATTGTTCAGCCCTGGCAGCTCGCTTGAATGAAAGAAATAGAAAAAAAAGAAATCCTGGCAGGTATAAGCTACAGCTAATTAGGCGGAGAACTCAACAATGACACTGATTTTTGCCGCATCCAGGGCATCGTAAGTAATGGAATAATAGGATATCTAATCAATATATTGCGAAAAGCTAGCCGAAGAGGACTCGTTCTCGTGGTGCTTACAATCCAATCTATCCTTCTATCTAGTGTGTAAGGGCCCCTCTTCTTCCCTCTCCCAGCCTGTCTCTTCCACTTGATGAGAAACTTAGGGATAAAAGAGATATACATTCTCGGAGGAAGAACCACCTCGCATGGACAGACAACCCCCCGGTTACATCATTTCTTGATCCGCTTGTCCACCAGCTTACTTAGTGATAGGCGTTTCGGGATTTCATAATCCTTTTTTTCCAGAATCGATGTCTTGCATGACCGAGAGGATGCCTCTTCCTTTCAGTTGAAGGGGGCAAACCCACCCATTCTCGTGACAGAGTGAGCGCACATTGACTCAGACATCGCTTCAACGTTATTTATTGTTTCTTGCTTGCGTAGAGAGTGGTTATTTACTTGCTTAGTGGGAAGACTACAAGAGAGTAGGCGTGCCGGCATCCAAAATGTATATCATGTTAGAACGAATTAGGCAAAGCAAACCTTAGCTGCACAAATTGTTGTCAGCAGTCGCTCTCCTCTCCCTTCCGGTTGAGCTAGTGAACTTCCTTGCAGTCGAGCAAGCAAGCCCCCATCCGAAGGATGCCTTCTGGTCCTTCGAACGATACCACTTGTTATGAAATACCAGGGATAGTGTATAGTATTTCCATCTTCCTACTAGGATAGAGATTCTAAGAACAAAGTACCTAGCTTAGCTAGTTGGCAGCTCCGCATCGTGAACTGCATCGGCAAGGGCACCCGATCTCTTTTTTATGGGCTCTTTCCTTCGTATCTGACCTATCCGAGTTAGCCCTCCCAAGCAAAGAAGCTGGTGGATCATCTGATCTTGAAATAGGTCATCCCGGCTATCCCGATCTTTTATCTGTTCATTTCGTCAGGTATCTGATGAATACGATTATGAGGATTCTGCTTTTCACATTCATTATAGGACCAAAACGAGGCCTTTCCTCGCTAGTTGGAAGAAAAACCTCACCAGCAGGGTTCATTTTTTCCCTTCTTGCTATCCTTGCTACCTATGAAAGGAGTCCCTCTTTCATTCACTAAAGAAGACGCAGCTGATAGATGGATGAATGAATATCCATTTGCTGGCCAGTTCTATGAATCAAAATCTCGAGTTGGAGGGTCTTTTGCAAAAAGCCAATTTCTTCGATTTTCTCGAAATCAACGAGTGGACTTGAAATCATAGATCCATTTTGTGATCCACGCGACTCAGAGAAGAATCCTATTTCTTACTCTTTCTTTTCAATCACCCCCCCGGCTGGTTGTTCTGCTCATCGGTCGTTCGTGAGGCCGGCGGCAAAAATCCCTTGTTGATCTGCTCTTTGATTTGCCGGCAACAACATCTTTCTTTCGATCTTCCCTTTATTCTCTCCGGTCAGCTACCTCAAGGACTGGCTGCGTAGGGATAGGGTAGCAAAGCCAGACAGATGCGCTAAGGGGTGGGTTTCACTGGGGTCGTCATTTGTTTTTTATCAATGTTCATTGCTCCTCATTCCCACTAACCCATCCTTCCCACCCTCTCGGCGCGGAATGAAAACATCTTTATGCAGTTCATTCACCCGCGAACACTTTCATCATTATCCTTTGGCGTGGCCCAGCGGGAACGCATTGGATCAAATCAAGTTGGTTGAAAGAGCGGCCTACCGGCTTTAAGGGTTTCGAACCACCCATTACTGATGAGGGAAGTCGCTACCATTCGCGTCGCAGGCGGGGAGTCTTCTCATCGTCATCGGTTCCCCACCTAAAGAAAGAGAAAGAATGCCCGACCTCGGAAGGTTCCTCCTCGAGCCTTCACTATCGCAGGAGTTCCATTATGGAATCGAATAGCAGATCTTCGCTGGCGGCTATCCGTACGGAACGGCAGCACAAGCTCACTCGTCGAAGAGCAGCCCCTCTATGTCTTTGCTTCGTGCTAATGCCCTTTTGTTTGCGCTGTGTGCTCTGCGCGTTCTAGCTAGCAAGCAAGCACAGCAAAGCAGCATGAGTCTTTCGCGCTAATGCCATCAGTTGTTGGGGGAGGGATTGATAGATTCACTGATAAGCCATCCCATCTCGAATGAGATGTCGGAGGGAGAACGAATGGGACTGAGGCCCCACTAATATTGATGCATGATAAACTAGACTTGCTATTCTTTTCCTCCCGAGAGGATCCGGTGAGACACGAGAGGACGGAGAGAACGGTTCAAATTGTCACAGGTTTGCCTACGGGACTGAATATCTTATCGTAGTTAATACCATTACATTGGGTGATTTTGCCACTAATCTGGCCTTGAGGGGCGTGATACTCTTTCAAGTAGCTTGGTTTGAAAAGCCATTTGCTACCACGATTCGGATAGGCAAAAGTGTCCAGGTCGAGTTGCCATCTCTCTTGGTCTGCCCTGTGCTAGCTGAGGCAGGGAGCTAGTCAAGGCATTTATCCGCCAGTGAAGTAGATCTCGAACAACCAATGCAACCAATCCCGAAAGGCAATCAGAAGTCTGATCTATGACCCAGGAGACGACTTAAGATATCGACATCTGTCTTTTCCGGAAAACAGAGAGGATTTCTTCTCTAAGCAAAACCTATAAGCAAAGCAGCCTTCCTTAAAAAACGGGCAGAACAGGGAAGGGCCACCAATTACTGAGCCGGTCAACTTGGCTTACCCCGCCCTTTGACTAGAACTGCCCTATATGCAATTGCAATTTATGTAACAAAGGAAGATACCTAGATCTTTTCTTAGTTGGGTGCCTCTCTTGGTCGGTTAATACGGATAGATTTATGTCAGGCCGTAGACAGATAGAAAAATGCGTAATGCCATATCTGAAAAAAGAGGAACACTTATACTACGACTATAGGTAAGTGTTTTCGCTCGAGTAGAGGGAGTGAGGTGAGCCAATAGTTTTGAGTTATTCGCCGGCTCAAGCGAAAAGGTAAGAAATAGATCTACAAGTTCAGGAAGTTTTGTCCTGAACTGAAAAAGTAGATGCAAAGGAAGAATTTGCCTTTCGAGTCAAAAGAGTTCCAAGCGAACCAAAAGAGCGAAAGGAGTCAACGGTCTCAGTCCGGTCAATCAATCAATCAAGCCAGCGAGCTAGTAGCAAGCCGCTTTCAAGCGATCAACAGAAGCAACAACTACGCCTTACCTTAAACGGAGAATAGAACTACTTGTTGCTCACTTAAGACCGATTTCAAGCAGGGGTCAAACCCTACGATCATCCAAGCAGCGAGCCATAGATGAAGAGGAAGGGCTTCCAAACTTGTCATAGTTACGCTCACCTGTCTCAGTCATGGGGATAGGAAAGCGCACCTTTCATTCGGGAAGTCATTCCAGGCGGTAGCAAGCTTCCATCGAATCCACCTCTTGGTATAAACCTAGCACTAGCAAGAGGAGAGCCACCGCTCTGCTTTCCCACTGCTAAAGGCTATTACCAGACGTAAGAAGCCTCGAGCAACCCTTTCTAGGAAATGTTCATAATCAGCCCTGGCTTTTCTTGCGGAGAAAAAGGGAGATCGATAAGCAAGTCAGCCCAAATCTATCTTTATTTACTTTCTGGTTCTGGTACTAGAAGTAAATTCAATGTTCAAAGGTTAGGAAAGATCATTCGCTTGAAGCTGTTTCAGTCTGTCGGGGTCGCAACCATAGCTCAGGTTGTTGCGAAGGCGAAGGAAGTACAAGCGTGAATTCTCTATCTATCGATCTCTTTCCTTAGCTGAGAGAGAGGGAGCGCACTATCGACCATGCAGAGGCATATAAAAGTATGTTCGTTCAACCCTAACACAACAAGAGGGAAGACGTACGTGTTCTCGTTTTCGAGGAGTGCAGATTACACGTCTCGGTTAGTATACAAAGTAAGCAACGTCTACACTAAGAGGATGCGATTCCAGAGCCCTTTTCTTAGTCACCTTGCGGAGTGGTTCTGCTTCTATTTATGTGTCTTGGTTGTAAAGTAGTCCCCGGAAGATCTCCGTTAAAGAAAGACCTCAACTGACCTACTTTGTTTGGGTCTGCACCAAGGCGCATTAGCAAGAACATGGGGTACAACTTTTCTTATTATCTGAGTGTACCATAGCAACCGTGAGCGACAGCAGCTCGTTGCGGAACGATATTCAAGTAATAAGCTACTAAGCGTTCGGGCTACTAGCTAACAAGCCAAGTTATCCGCGTTCAAGACAACGGCTTAACACATGCAAGTCAAACGTGGTTTTCGGAGATAGAGTAGAATGCCCTGTTAGGGAGAAGCCGATTCGTTCACCCCAACCCCCTGCCTTAGTTCGATGGATTGCTACCCTTTGAGAGCTAAGGGTACTGGACTGATAGCGCACTGAACCGTACCGTAGTATGAATACAAAAAAGGATGCACTCCACGCTTCCATGGTTAGTTGCTTCTGGGCACGATTGAGAAAGCCGTCTGAAAGCACTATCCTCTTCGTGAAGGCGAATGGCTACGTCCCGCCTACGTACGACCCTCGCTGAGGTCTAGTGCACTCCTCCAGCATGCTTTCTTCCTTATGGTGAAGCACGAGTCTCACTCGCTGGACCGTAGAAGGCGTCTCATCACCGAACTCCACTTGGACCGGCTTGGGGACTGATTGGTTCCCCTTAGGTGGATTGGTCCCTGCAACGCTATCTGTCTACAGGGGTTGTAGGCCTTTCGCTTTGGGCTCTCTTCTCCTCGTTCTTGGGACTTGCTTTAGGACTGTCTTCGTCATCCTCTATTCCCTCTGTATTGCAAGCAACCGTCGTGTTGAGGCAATTCAATTGCCTCACATCTGAGCAAGAAAGCAAGAGAAGAAAGGAGTGAAAGCTGCAGGAGGCATCGCAGCTAACGAGATAGACTCATATAGACTGGTAGAAATTGAATTACCGGAGTCTTCTAGTAAGACATCCGAGGCTCGATGCAGTTCTTCAAGAATCTTCCTAAGTAAATTTTCCAGAGGAAGTAGGCTGGTATTGGACCGCTTTCCTTGGCTGTTGTAAAGGTAATGATAATTGCGAAAGGAGCCTGACTTAGGCTTGGAAAGCCATCCACTTAAGAGAAGAGAAGTAACTAGCCAGGCTACCATTTCCTTCGTTGGCAGGAGGCTATAAGAATAGGAATCAGTAAGCTCTTTGGAATAGAGTCCGGAAAGGTAGAAAGGACTACCAGTGCTGGATCTTCCTGTAGCTCTTTTCTTAAGAGTCTAGTTCTCAGAGGTGAAATTCACTGAAAGCGTTATGGAATAGGAATGATGATTAAGAGGTCAAGCCAATTCGTAAGACAGGCTCGGTGGCTCTGGCTCCTAGTGTAAGCGAGGAAAGTTGCTAACGAATAGTGACTGTAAGCTGCTTGAGTTCCGAAACTACTAAAATGACTAATAGTAAAGTCTATTAGTTCCGGTTAAAGGAGAGAGTGAATCCAGAATAAGAGGAGAGAAGCTAAGGAAGGTGATTGGAATTATCCAGTACTCGTCAACAATCTCTTTCTTATAGTAAGCATATACTCTTGTTGGCTTACAGTTGTTTAGAGTTTTGAGTTCCGATAGTACAATTTCTAGTACTAGTCTAAGAAATCCTACTGAAAATGAGTTAGCCTACTCGATTCCAAGGTAATTCAATTAAGTGAATTGGAATGGAAGAGGAAGTAGATATCGTAGCTCGGAATCAAACTTAAGACTTCCTCGGAAACCTGTTGACTAAGTCTAACTACCTGACTTGACTTAGGACTCTTGAAAGAAGCTGACTTGAAGTCTTTCCTGCAGTTTGTTAGGATAAAAGAAAAGAGTAGCAGGAGCTGGAGTTCTCTTCTTTCCTTTCCCTTGGGTCTCAATTACATCGATCTTCTTAACCATCTTCCGAAGTTCTAAATAATCTACTGATCCTAGGAGGAAATAGACTATTCTAGTATCATATGTCAAATTGGATTGGCTCAACCAATTTCTTTGCTATCTTCTAATGGGCAAGTTCATTCATTCGAATAAGATATCGGTAATTCTGTAAATCGTAACCAGAAAGAAAGAGAAATGAAAAGAATAAGATTCACTGTTAAAGTAAGACCTTAAGATGCCTGGGAGGAGGCACAGGAAAAAGAGGGATTGATTTCGACCTTAGCTTTAGAAAGAAAGAATGAAGGGAGAACCCCGAGCTAATCCGAGTAACGAGCTCAGAGTCATTCTAGGATCCGACCTAGGCTAACAGCTTTCTAAGGAAGACGTGATATTCTAAGCTTTAAAGGAAGCAAGGAATGCTAGTGCGAGCTTTCAAGGAAGAGACTACATGGAACTTCGCTACCGGCTTCTCTTTCTTGGATAGAGAAATTGTTAGCTCTAACCCTCCTCTCCTATCAAGTCTTATTAGGGCGAACACCTACAAACCTTAGGGAAGGAATTCTTTTATCATACCTTACCAAATAAGCCTTTTAAGGGTAAAGAGACAGAGCCTATTGTTAAATGTTAATAAATGTTAAAGGCGTCTACACTCGAGAAGCAAGGGAGGAAAGATAGTCTTAGTGATGGGAATAGCTCTCTTCCTTAAATTCTCTCTACTTTACTTTCGATTTACTTTAGAGAAGTTCCTGCAAGCTTTGACTCCGGAAGGCATCTGCATTTTGAAAACCTCTCTTCGGTCTCACGTCAGGAATTCCTATCTTGGAAGTGTCTTCAAACCTGGTGGGACACGAGGGTGCTATGGTGCTATCATAAGCAGTGGGACGGATCTGATCTATTGCTATTGAATAGGCTGAGGGAAAGGCAAAAGCAAGAGTGAAACAGAGAGCTAAAAGCAGTTTAATAACCCTTTGACGAGTAGCTTTAGAATTAGCTCCTTCCTCGGGGAGCGGGCTAGCTCGACTAAGAGGTTGAGGTTTCCCTCATTCCATTCCTGGCTTGAAAGGAAGAAATCGAGTCTTTAAATACGGGTTTGATCTTAAAAAGATAACGAAAGAAAATACAATCCCATTGCTAGTGCTCGCTTTCCGCAGAGTCAACTTCGTACCTCTCACTTCGCTCCTGTAATGGTCTTCTCTTCCCGAGTCCATAGCTTAGTTGGATGCTGAGATTAGTGAAGTGAAGCTTACATTCCTTCCTTGCCTTTTCAGAAGTACCTTGGAATGATAGTTGACACAGGCAATCTTTGCTTGGAAAGTCACAGTCTCTAATAAAGAAAGCTAGCCAAGGAGATTAGATCCCAAACTCTAGTTTCAGGTAAGCAATAAATGAGCTTATGGTAAACACTTTTCTAAAAATCTTATTCCCGAATCCACTGCCACGGATCAAACGAGAAGGAAGTATCCACCTACCAGCTTTGTCTTGGAGGAACTGACTCTATGCCACTCAGTGTCAATTCTTGATAACAGATATCAAGCAACCCTGGCTTTCCATTCCCTATTAATGGATTGCTTTCCTGTAAAGAGTAAAGAGATGTAGAGAGCAATTTCCGTTTTGATTGTTCGTACATCTCTTACAATATCCGTTTCGTTCTTTTGTTTACAGATTCCCAATCTGAAGACAGAGATATCCTGCTTTAAGACAACACATAAACAGTGCAACTAGAGGTTCTTCTATGAGCTGTTAACTTTTCTTTAGCAAAGCATGAAAGTAGAATGTTAGCAAAGATCCTTTTCTTCGGCAAAGCACTTTCTCTTTGTTTTCCCAAAGCAAGCCTTGCTTAAGGGCTACTTGGGTGACCCACGGAAAATCTCTCTTTCTTTCCTCAAAAAATAGGCCAGACTGAAGACCACCCCTTTTCATTAGTTTCTGTCTTAAAACTCCTGATGAAGTTCATTTAGGCCCTGGGGCTGACATAGTACCAGGAATGGAGTATACTGAGAAGGTGGGTGCATACCTTAGAAAGTGTTATACCAGGTATGCTAAGCAATGAGCCAGATATTTGATATTTGAATTCAATGCCGCTTTGAGTGCCTTCAAGTGTGAACTTTAGGGAAGTCTACAGAGAAACCATTATTCTTCCCATTCGAGAATCCTAGCTTAAGATCTACTGGATGGAGGCTTTACTACCAGTAACCAGTAATGGTTAAAGCTGAAAAGTAATTGCTGTTTTCAGGGGTGTAGTCTCTCTAGAACCAGGATATACTATGATAGTTCAATAAGTGAGTTGCATGATTAGTCCGTGGAAGCCCACCCGGCTAACTGTATCACATCCAGACTAGAAGGATAAACTTTGAAAAATCGAAAAGGTAGCTTCTTGCTTGCTAAAAGTAAGAGTCAGGCTCTAGGCCCTTCTTAACTTTCTTTGTTAGCCTGCTCATATAGCGTGTATGATCTACGTAGCTTATCAGTGAATGGAATGGGAAGCTAGCGCCGTTTACCATATATATCTTTCTTAAGATTCCATAGCATCAGTTAGTAACAGATTCCATAGCATCAGTTAGTAACCCATGGGGTAAGTCTTATTGCTTCTCAGGGAATGTGCTATATCATAGACTAATATATGAGTGAGTACTCTCGAGTAACCATCTATCGTTAAGAGTGAGACCAGTCCTGTTAGCTCAAGTAACGTAGTGCCTATTGGATGTAAGATGCTTTTTCTTTTCTAAGATTAGTCTACCAGTCTCTTTAACCCGCTGAACGGCTTATTCAGCGATTGCTTTTTTGAAGATCAAAAGATTGAGAAGTTGCATCTCCCATTAGTCATCAGATGATCTATATGAGTGACTTACCGTACCAGGCCCTTAACAGGTACGCAGTTACTCGACCGATAGGGTTCGTACAGGTTAGTGACTTCATACCTAGCTCGAAAGCTAGTGACTAAACGTACCTATCGCTTATATGACGTATCTAGCGTCTTCGAACCTCATATAGGTATACAAGTAAAGCACTTCAAGTCAAAATAGAAAAGGCCATAGAGAAAGCTCTGCTTTTATGGTGGAGGAGGTGCCGTCTTTACTTCCTTCTTTTAAGGTACGTACTCACTAGAGCGAAGCGACTATTAGACATTCAGTTAGTCCCTGCTTCCTCCTTTTCGCCTAGGTCAATCAGGTTAATCCCTCACAGCTTGCATTTGATTCCAATTCCTTACTCTCCAATGAAGAAGACAATGCGCAAGAATTAATATATACCAAGTCCGTCATAGTGGACAGGAGAAACAGCTCACTTTGATAGCCCTACTCAGATAAAATAGGCTAGCTTCCTCGTTCCTTTTTGATTTGAAATATCATCAATTCATCAATATTATTATGTTTTATAATACACTTCCTTCTTACCGCTCGTGCCCCATACGGATGGGTCCCTTCACTATCCGTAGGGTGAGTTAAGAGTTATCTCTCGGGACGTGAAGTGCGCCATTAGTCCGATGTCTCACTTCACTGGGGATAATGAACTGATAGATTTATTAGCGTAGCGCTTCTCACTCAGGGCAGGAAACCCTCGACTGATTAACCTTAACCCGCTTTCTAGATGATGCTACCTATCTCTCCAGGTCCCGTTTCCTATTCGCCCCTATCCCCATATCTGCTTTTGGTTCCGTCATTGGTGGATCCATGGATGGATTCGTAAGCACGTGAAGGTAAGCTGGATTCGGAACTACTAGCACTGAAGCTGTGAGGTCAACTGAATAATCAACTGGGAATCCCGAAATCAATATGCTGACGAGGTATGCTGGCTCTAACATAGGCGATTATGTTGCTCACATGCCCCATCGCAAGCTCAAAAGCGGTCGAAACGCTCCGAGGAGAAAGGTTAGGTGGACGTTTTGCACGAATGGAAAGGGTTCATTGGGGTTGGGGGAAGCAAGGCGAACTTCATAGTACCCATAGATAGATATGTGGTGATTAATCAACATTGAGATCGGATTCCTGGAATGAGTAGTGGGGAATGACTTAGAAGCTCGTGTATGGAAAACTCTTCCCAAAAGCGGAAGAACTAGCATCAGATACATTAGGGGATTTCCAATCCACTCCGGATTGAAGACTGAAATGTGAACTGATGGTTTTGATGCCCCTATCCCTACTGATGAATCTGCTTATGCTCGTAAAACAGCTGCTCGTCCAGATGCTTCCTATGTCATTGTCATTGATGTCGGTGGATCTAGGTCGTCAACGTACTTTCGAACAGGCGCTTCCTTCATCTCCATCTCGATCAATATCTACCTGCTATTCCCTTTAGTCTTCTATCTGATGGTCTTATAGAAAACTAGATTACCATAAAGAATGACTTCTCCAGGAATTACCTTATTAGCCGCAGGTTGGCATAACCCACGAGCTAATACAAGGAATTGTGTACCACAATGCCCACCGAAGAGATAAGGAAAAACCTGTCTTTTCTTCCAAGAAAGGTAACTTGAAATCAAGACCTTTAATAGCTACCAAGTCATATAACTTCCACATTATTCCGAATCGGATGTTTGTTGGGTCGGTCCTTGTGACCTTCCAAGAAGTACATATAACTGGAGCATCCATAAGAAAGCGAGGTCTATCCACATCATAGACCTTCAGGCGCTTCAACAAGTACTTGCCCTATCCCCAATCAAGAGTACCATGCCCAGCATGAGGAATGAGCAATTTCACAGCATCAATGAGATTGTCGAAGCCAAATTATAGAGATAGGGCTTAGGTCCCACAGCAAACAGCAAATATCCCATCAACAAGGAAGAATTTACAAGATGTTTCATTAGTAAATCCCCGGGGCTTTGATTTGCAAGCATAGCAGAAAGGGAACCACAAAAACCCTGCTCAAACCTTGCTGATCTATCGACCGAAGATGAAGGGGATCACACTTGCTACCTACGGATCCCTTCCCCGGAAGGCTTAGAGGTGATAAGCACGGCAAGACTTGACTTCTTATTTGAGGATGAAAGAATGGGTGTAGTAGTGGCCCCTTTAGGGAGTGGTGGTGGTATTCCTAGCCCTAGATGTCGGTGATTTTCTATCCACACATCCTGACTCTTTTTTTGGAGTCTCGAGCTTCCCACAAGTTTACTGAATCTACTAGGCGAACTGAGATGACTTCTTTGCAAATGATAGGAGGAGGACCGATAGAGTAGTATTGATAGTAGGTGGATTGAATAATAGAATAAATAATAGAACTGAAGATCAAACAGATAAAACAACCAGCGCGGTATTTCATTCTCTTTAAAGTAGGACTTACATGCACTAAGTTACGTCATGGTATTCACCCCAACTTCCGTAGGCATCTTCGGGGAATAGCCTATTCTTAGTATTACTATGCAAGGGATTCGGTTAGAAAGTACCGAATCGAACTCCCTCAGGAGAGACTGACTCCGCCAGCAGAGAATGATCGAAGCTATAAAGATAGACAGTGCTCTGACCCTACCACTCTTGCGTGTACCATCTATTCCTAGAGGATCAAAAGGCTGCTCGTCAAAGAGCAAGCGAGCCGAGTTATTTAAAGGCTCACCGCAAGGGTATCAGGATGCGAACTACAGATATGATTGACAAAGGTTTCTCTAACTACTTTAATTTAAGCTGTTCTATTCTGTTAAAGTAAAGAAGGAATACTAGAGTGGAAATGGAATTCCGAAGATAGGTAATTTACCTTTTTATTACATATTTATTTCTTTTTTATAAAAAATATTAAATGATCAGTTAGAGAGTATAGCTTTCACATATCGAGGGAATCAAGGAAGATATGAGTCTCAAAAGCTCCAACTCCTGAGAAGTTAGTTGAGGAAAGACCGTTGGCATCAATATCATCAAAAGTAGTTACCAGATTCCTCGAATTTGAATACGACATCTGAGCTCTAAATTGGCTTTCTTTCAAACTATCGGGATTGCGATGTGACTCCAATCCAATAACGAGAAATAAAGTCGTTTTTCACTCCAGTTGCACCTTTTGGTATCGAGGAATAGCTACTTGATGGAAAAGACTTCATCCGCACCACATTGGGAGAAAGGACGACTTAGACTCAAACTGTGATAAAGTCAATGTTTTACCTTAAGCTTCTCGGATGCCATCACGTAGGTTCTAATCCCTATCCCATACTATGAAAAGAAAAGGAAGCCAGCGAGCCTGTAAAGCCTTGCCATTGAGTGAACACGCAATCAAGAGGGTAGCACCAGTGATCAGTCATATCGTCGAGTGAGCATCTGTCATTGTGAGCTTACAGTCGTTTCAAGGACCTTCCTCTCGTTATCACAAGATTCAGTCCTTGACTTAGAAGCACGAATCGCACAGAGGCCCTCTCAAAGATCCATCACTATACGATAGAATTACGAAACAATAGGAAATCAACATTTCATTTAAGGCAAACCCTTGTTTTCATCACAGTCGAGTCCATCGAGCTCAAAACCCGATATTCCAAGCGCTCAGACAAGGACAAACCAATCGAATAATCGACAACAGGCTCGAAAAACAATTCATTTGACCGTTCGTAGACTCGATTGACCCTGGAATGGGAAGACGTACAAGCACCAGTCAGGTACTCTTCGCGTGGCTCGGTCAGCGAGAACTTCCGGAATGAAATGCAAGGAGTATCTGAGATCAAAGTGTGACATAGATAGACACTCGCGAACTGCTAATCGCTAAACGAGTAGCCAGAATCAGAGACTCGCTGAACTCACTTAGCTGAGGAACTCGCTGGATTGGCATAGTGTTCATGAAGTCGATCTTGCTAATAGGCTTGCTGGATAACTCAATGAGCTGCTAGGAAACTTGCATTAACTCGCATCATCCTACTTATCTTCTAGCTAAGAGGCTCTCAAGTCGGGCATGAATCACTGGCCAGTCCAACAAACAATCCTATTTTGACTATCATATAGGATTTCATCCCGTATCCTCATTCAATAGATTAGCAGGCTGGGTAACTAAATAGCTAGGGAGCGTTTACCGTTGCCAAGAAAGAAAGAGGAAAACGAAAGCGTCATACAATATAGGCAGTTGGGTGGGAGTTACAAGCAAGGCTTGAATTCAAGAAAGAACCCCTCCTTTCCTAGAGGCCTAACGGTAACTTCCTGAAAGAGCTGCCGAAAGAAAAGCGCATCGAAGGAGCAAAGCCTGCTGGAAGTTCTTAGAACACCGTTCACTACTATGGATCACTCTTCCTTTCTTTCATATCGAAATTTCCACATTCAGGAAATAACTTCTTTAAGGAGAAGCAGATTCACGGTAGCAGTTACCACAGCACTGTACTTTACTCAGCGATAGCGCCTGGTTCAGTGATGGCAGACTCCACTCCCTTTCATCAGGATGAAAGATGCAGCCGTAGCATGAAAGAGAAGTAGAGTAGGATGAAGGAAGCAGAAGTGATAGGCAAGCGTGCCTTGAAGCGCTAATGCTATTGTAGCAGCTCCTTAGCCCCCCTTTCCTAAAGAAAATAGTTGAATTTCCTTCCTCAATAAAATCCAGACAGAAAGCAGATAAAAAAGAAAGAGGATCCCCACCCAGTCCCAATTATAGGCATTATCAGGAGAAGTAGAAGCTATATCGCACCTCCAATCAAAAAGAAGAATTATGAAAGGAATTCCAGAGTTAAGGCATATTGGGAAGGTGTATAACTTTATTCCAAGCCAGCAGGAAAGGAGAACCAGCACCCCCACCCCGTGAAGGCACTAACACTCCCTCCCGAACGGATTCATTCCTGGATTGAATGTCTGACTTAAGAAACCAAAAGACTCTTCAGAGAGACTCCAAGAAGGAGTTAGAAAAGCCAGACCAGTACGCTATCTCTTTGAATCCTGAATATGGTGATACCTCCAATTGTACCAGTATTCTAAATCAACCCCCAAAAAGGGCTTCCATTGCGTTTGAATCGGTTGATAAAGGTCAGTCTTACTTAACACGCTCTTCGTCCTTAAAAGGAATGAAGCTCTCTCTCGCGCTTTCATCCGATAACTCCTGATATCTGTCTCGGTCTGTTTGTTTCTTTGGCTTTTATTGTCTATGTGTTTTGTTTGCCAATCCTACCGAAAGGTTAGATCCGATTTCTAGCGGAGAGACATGGTTAGAGCTTGGCGCTGGGGGCAAGGAATGTGAAGCTATGTTCCCGGCAGCTCACAAGCTAGCGCAAATTCCATCCATAAAGTGAGGGATCTTTATAGGGTCTTTACTTAACTCGGCCCAAGCAATGCCCAAAGAATCCCAGGCCTTGGTTAGGGTCAGTCATTTTAAAAAAAAGACAATTGAAAGTCGCTCCTTCTTCCTTCTCTGTGCGTGGGTTAGCCCTGGATCGGATAATTGTTCTTATTTCAAAGAATCGAGTGCTTTTCACTTTTTTCTTCCTTTGGGAATAGGGAAGTTCGAAAAGATGTCTTTTCAAGGACAATAAGCGCACTCGACTTGAACGGTGCGTCTCCCGAAAAACTTTTCAAAATCCGCCAGCTTATGCAGGAACTCTACAACCGACCGATTGCTGCTTTCCAAGCGAGAGATGCTTTATTGAAAGCTCTCAAAGAGTGGGAGAAAGGGGACGGGGTTAAGGCGTCCCATGGGCCCTTCGGGTCAAAGTCATTCTTACACGGATGAACAATCAATTAGGACAAAAATAATAAGTGGAGGGCTATTTTGATATAGCTTATATAGAGAAAGTGCGACTTAGATTCTCTCCTTTTAGGCGTTGGCGAGCACTAAATAACATCTTATACAGGAGCCGAACTGCTTGATGCACCACCATCCTCAAATGAAGTTCTAAAAAGCCCTTTAAACTCTTTTCGGCCGTACGATTACTGTTGATTGGAAGGGGAGGCCGAGAGTTCCACATTTGCCGGGGGCCTTACTGATCAATCAACACCAGGCTTTCGAAATAATGACTCAAAGGAGTGAGCACAGCTGCCGGTTCCCCAGCATCTCAAGTTCTTAGGCGGGGGCAGGATTCGAACCTGCTTGAAGGTCCCACATTGACTCTCCAATCGGATCTCTCTTTTCGGCTTAGTCGTGGTCAGTCTCCCTTAGCTAGAGATCTACCATATCTAGTTCCAATGTAAGCTGGTGAAATGCTACCTTCAATACAACTGACCAGGGCAATCCCGACTCATCGGATGCTTATTGGGTGGGATGAGAAAGGGATCGATCAGAGAGGTGAAGGTGGAGTTGATGTGCTGGTTATAGCCTCGCCCTTTATTGAATGATTGAACTAGCTTGCTAAAGAGAAGTGGGTTTTATAGAGAAATAAGTGAAAGCACATAGTTGGCAGTGAGTGTGACGTTGGTTGCCCTCGTGATCATGTGCCCGTTTCCATGTACTTATGATCCAATGATTATGAGAATACCGCGTCGTTGGTCGTTGGCGAAAGCACGAAAAGATGGAAGAAAGGTTCAGTTAATTGCTTGCTTTCAATCCGGGAAAGACTCCTAAATAAATGGCTCCACCCCCAACTTAATTATGACATTCTGACTCCTGGGAAAATGCTAAACTAGAATAGGGTTTTTTTCTCTCTCCTCTCTCGCACAGCCATGACAGGATCCAAAGCGTGCTCTACTCCTCTTGTTGCTTGGATTCCTTCGTCCTGCTTATGCTTTTCTATTTCTTGAATAAGAAAGGAGTGGATCTCAAAGTTGTTACTCTGTATCTGAGATGGGCACCAGGAATGATATCAATTCTAAAAAGCTGACCCCGAGCATAGAGATAAGGTCGGATACAAATACATAAGTAACGGACTTCCCCGGAGGAACTAGAATGATGCGAGTGGTTGAGATTGAACTATAATAGAACTATATACTATGGACCGCCGGGTGCTCAACCGGGATCTTGAGTGGGATCGAAGATCCCTTGATTGGTATCTAGTGGATTCGGTTGATCCTGCAAAAGCAAGGGTAACAGAGGGTTGGTTGGGAAGAGTCATCACCGTTAGATTAGATACGTAGTAACAAATAGAGCACAAGCCGGTATCCGTTTGACGTGTCACCTGGACACTCATTTCGCGCTCCTCTACCCGCTTTATGGTCGAGCCACCTGCGCTTCTACTCCCACTTTTCTGAACTCAATCCAACAACTGTCCTACTCAATTGGCAAGGAATCCGGTATTTTGCTTAAGAATTGGATCCTGTTCACGAATTGCGAGCTTTAACACAAATAAGTATATATAACCGCCCTCATCGAAATGACAATGAAATTGGATTCCTTTTACATACAAGCGCGTCAATGTTCAAGTTTAGCCCCTCTGATAGAAATGACGTGACTGTTTTGCGGTTATCAAGGACCGGACCTCTTCTGTTCAACCTTATTTGGGCCTGTCCCTCTCTCCCGCGGCCCTGGGTCGAGTACTCACCTTCGGTGAAATTCAAAGTGATTTGACAGCTAAAGGGCGACAAATAGTGACTACGCCGGCAGTCACTTCCTGCGGTGCTTAAGTTGTATTCTTCCGCCTATAGGTAATGTTGCGTGTAAGTGGATGAGTGGCGAGGGCATGGTAGAAGATATACACACTCTGGCAAAGACTTGGCCTTCCTCCGGTCGGCTACTGTTCTACCTTATCTTTCTTCGCTTGGAGCAACCGGTTGCCATGGATTGATAAATAGGTTGGGCTGAATAGGAAAGACTGTCATCTCCTAAAAGGAAGATCTTCTGGTCACTTTAAGATTCCCATCCTATCCTTCCCAACAAGCAATGAACTCCTGCACCGTCCTTTCAGGCCTTTAGGCTTTCCACCTCCCCCGATCCATCCCACTCCTTTGGGACGTCAATTCGTCTTTCTCAGGACTGTCATCCTTCAACTCCGAACATGCGCTTCCATTCTCCAGCAGGCATCGGCACACAAAATGCATTCCTTTTTCTTAATTTCTAACATTCGCATTTCCAGACATCCCTCGATCTGACCACGCCACGTCTCTCTTAATTACATACTGAACAGCCTCCGTCCAGAACACAATCTGAGATCCATAGATAGTAGTCCAAACTAAGCTGTGAGCAGGAAAGGGGAAGGCCCCTTCGGTTTTCTTTCCTTGACATAAGGGAGAGAGGAAGTCGGCTTAAGGATTGTGAGACTATTGAAACTCTTTCTTTATTTGTGAGCCAGCGGGTCTCAGTCTAAGCTAGAAAAAGAAAGGCTTTGTTGCAGTGAAATCGGAAGCCCCGGGGCTGTAGTTTTATTTTCTAATAAAGTGTAAGAAAGTGGGTGTCCAATCTTTAGCTTGATTCCAAAGCGAAGTATGAGATTGACTACTCGGCCTTTTATTTTCATATTTCAAGGGAGATCCGGGCTTGAGCGAGGGGCGTAGGAGAATACAGAAAGGGGAGGGGTTGCGACAAGTGAAATCTCATTCTTTCTAGTAAGCGCTATGGCGCGCTAGGAGGTGTACCAGAGTTGCTGACCTTGATCAGATAGGGGGCTGAAATTGGCCTAAGGGCCAAAGCATACGAATTAAAGAAGACCCGAGTTGCTTCCTTTTATGGATCTACCCCCATCCGAGCTTGGGCAGTTTCATGGGCTTGATGCCCGACTGTCTGACCCTATCTTTCAAGGGAAAGCGCAAATGCAACCCCGCTTAGTTGATCCCTGAAACTCATAAATTGATCCCACGGAAGGCAGAGAAAAAGATTGACTCATCTAAACTCTTACCACTGGAAGATTTCCACACCTGAAAAAGCAGAAAGCTATTCCAGGTTCTCTGAAGAGAGGCTAGTGTCGTTGTCTTAACTGAAAGCGATTAACTACACAAGTGAAGGAGCCATCCTTCACTCAAGGTGGGGATCCACTTTTTTGATTGAGCCGGGTACTTGTTTAAGGAGGGCATCCGGTAGCATTCGAAAGCCGAAAGCTAAGCAAAACAGAGAAGAAAAAAGTATACCCGTTCAAGAGAAAGAGATGACAGCAGTAGTTCATAGCCTCAGGATATGGCGCCTTTTAACTGTGCAGGAGAAGAAGATAACTGCTGTCTTGAGAGTGTTAGACAACAAACTATCTTAAGATGGCTCCGTATGTGGTAGACAAATGGGTTAATGATCACCAAATGGATGAGGGTCAACTGCATATTCTGAATCTCTCCTTCTCCAGACACTGCTTCAGTCTATAAGTATAGTTTGATTCTTCTCGGCCGACGCCCCCTCAGGACGACAATTCCACAAAGAATCTTGCTTGTAGAAGTTGCCATTGACTTGACCAGGAGCACGCTTGTAGAAATCTAACATCGTCCTCACGAAAGGATGAAACGGCAACCTAAGACCAGACTGAAATTGACCAAAAGCAAGACTTATCTAACCCATATCGCAGGGGTTCCCCTAGAGAGTTCCCCCATTCGACATGAATGCAAGGTGGAATGCTATACAAAAAAGTCAAATACTTTTTTCCCTCTTTGGGCTCTTTCTCTTTGGACTCAGCCTCAACGAAAACCCTCTTCATCTAGAGCGGGGATCCAAACCTGAGCCCCCCGCTCATGCCCCTGAATACCTAATGGCGGATCTACGACACCCGCCGCAAACCCATCTCTCATTAGCGAAAGCTACCTACCTGGTTTTGCTGCCAGTATAGCACGGTGCTCTTTTTTAGTGTCTTTCTCTAGATTCGCTGAACACTTCCAATACCTCACCACACCGATTTCACAGCTCGATTAGAGCAGCTCGACTTTCTTCGCAGCTTTCGAGCCCCTTTATTAGTAAGATAGGGCGAGAGAGGAACGAACTGAACCAAGACTCGAAGACAGAAAACGAGAGTGAAGGTCCTTTTTCTCGTTGACTGGCCCTTGTTGCACTTACTTCATCCTTCTGTTTACTTTACTCTTGCTGAAGTTTGTTTACCGCCCGCTTCTTCCCTTGCGTTGCGGGTCTGATTTTGATGAACTACTCGGGACCACTGCTCGCCTGACAGCTTTTGCTGCTCAACCCGATACCACCGCTTCTCGTACCTTACTACCCCTATCTATAAAGCTGCTCTACCTGGCACTCACTGCTCATTGCCTTCTTTCTTGTAGACTGGTAAGATGAACGAGAGCCTGTGGCTTTTCTACTTTCTCGGCATGATCTTGCGACTTTTGGAGCCTACCTTTGAGCGCCTGAATCAATTCAACAAAAAGAGGTAAAATCCCCTAGTTGGGCTGTCTTCGAGCAAGCTCTTAGCTTTCATCGTGAGTGAGAGAGGAATTGAGGCTGATCCAGCTAAGGTGAAAGCCATTGTGAATCTATGTCGTCACCTCGTAACCTCAAAGAGTTGCGTAGTCTGCCGGGCCGGCTCCAGCCTTTGATCTCAAAAGCTAGAACTCGATGTCAATCCTTTTCCCGTCAAGACGCGAACTTTGTTTGGAGGCCACAGCACAATATTCAATATTCCCTCTTCTTCTTGTATATCTCTGTCTCTCCGAACGGGGTAACCCCTTCAACCATTTGGTGGTGGGCCTGAACTAATTGTTTAGTCTTGATCCCATGCTACTGCTTTGACGAGATCTAACCCCACTGGCGATGGCCAGGGATCATCCGGACAGAAAGAAGGAAGATTCCTAGGAAGCGCTTTCTGGAAGCATCCTTGATTTTGTTGTTCACAGTAGCAGCTTGCCAAGTGGGAGAATGAGGACCGTCGGATCGAGGGCATGAAGACTAGAACATAGAGTTGGAGGCCTCATTTCTTGGACATCCAGAAAAGCCATCCCATTCGACGATGCCCCTACTTAGACCCCTGTTCTCTTCTATCCTTGATGGATCAATTGAACAACTGACGAGATGGATATTAACGAACCGCTATAGAAGCGAACGACTTGATCGCGAACTAGAGTCTTTGTTTGTTCGACTGACCGACTCGAATCATTGGGCTTCGTTCCGGGTAGTGTTTAGTCAAAAGCCTGTCTCTTTTGGTCTTCACCTGTCTGCTTTCGTTCCACTCTTTTCCAACAACCTCTTTTTTTTCTGCAACTAAAGACCGCTTTCGCCCCTTCCCCAGGGTGGCAGATGGGTCTAGAGAACCGAACTCTTTCACGACCGGTTAGCTACACTTTTTCTGAGCAATTCACGTATCACTTGAGTAGTCGTACGAAACCTTAAGAAATGGTGATCTACTAGTTGATTCAAGGAAAGGATAATGCCTATTGACCCAGTATTTGTTCAAGTTATGTGGTGAGGTGAAAGAAAAGAAATGGAATAAGCAAGGGTAAGTAGGGGATTCCCCAGGCAGGAAAGATGGGATTCCCAAAGAAAGCGTGCATGATTAGTTTAATTAAGGCATCATCCGAATCGAAGTTGCAGGTAAGATCTATCTTAAGGGAATAGGCGAGGTTCTAGTCAGGGGCTTGAAAGCTTCCCCGTTGAAGAAGGTGCAGCAAATAGACCTCACAAGAGAGCTTCTTTTAGTCCGTTTGTTAGCACTCTAAGCTAAGTAAGTTCAGTCGAAGGAGAAAGTAATTGTGCGTCCACAAGGCTTTTATCAAGAATATTACATATTACCTCGAGTGGATCTTGATCCAACCCCTTTTTTATGGTATCATTATCATAATGCATAATAATGAATAATAGGCTTGCACTTCCTGCACAAGAGGATCCGGTTCGATCAAAATCTTGGATGAAAGGACTAATGGCAGCATCCTGAGTCTATAAGAATGTATCCACATCAAGCAGGGGCAGCCCCAGTTACTTAAAAACAGAAGAAATATACTTTGAGCAATGGGCGAGCGAAGGCTATAATTAGTTCTTGAGCCTTAGTACGGCAAGTAGGGGGGATATGGAAATAGGAATGAGTGGATAGAAAAGGTAAAGCAGTTAAGGAGAGTCAAAAAGAAATAAAAAGACCAATGAATGATCTTTCATTAGAAGATGCTTGGAGAGCAGCAGTCCACAAGAGACTGATCAAGGAGCACCACCTTAACTATACTATACCTAGACCTATCGCCAAGTCTTCGAATTCATATATTGATTCTTGATATAAGGAAGAAGACGCAATGAAGCCCTTTTCTTATTAGTATTAGAGGGAACCTACTACTATTGAATAATCCTGGTTGGTAGGGGTGGTGCGATACAACAAACAAAGAGTTGAAATAGAAAGTGCAATCTTTTAAGAAGAAGAATCCGACACAGGAATGAATTCGAGATCTGCCTGCTCCCTTAGCCTTAAGTTTTATTTCAGGAACTAGTATATTTGTCCTAGCCCGGGAAGGAAGACTAAGAACGCGGGTAAGAGTCCCCTCATCTGGCTCTCTGCTTAAGTCACTAGTTTGACTGGGTACCTTGTGGAGCGCTATAAGACTCGCCTTGTTAAAAAGGGATTTACACAGGAGTATGGCATAGATTATGAGGAGACATATGCTCCAGTTGCCCGTCTTACCTCTGTTAGGAGCTTACTAGCAATTGCTGCGGTGCGTAAATGGGGGTTCTTTCATATGAATATTAAGAATGCATTTCTTAATGGTAATCTTCAAGAGGAGGTTATGACCATCCACCACAGCAAGTCTGCAGACTTCGTCGCGCTCTGTACGGTCTCAAGCAAGCACCTCGGCCTTAGTTTGCCAAGTTCAGTACTACTGTTGGTCGTTTTGGCTTCACTCCTAGCCCTTATGATTCAGCTCTCTTCATTCGTAAATCTGACAGAGGTTAGCTTCGCTTTCCTTTACTCTATGTAGATGATATGATAATCATGGGGGGTGATCTTACAAGCATCTCAGATCTTAAGCAGTTCCTTAGTCAGCACTTTGAGATGAAGGATCTTGGATCTCTTAGTTATTTCTTAAGTCTTGAGGTTTCCTCCGCTTCTGATGCATATTCTCTTTCTCAGGCCAAAGATGCTTCTGATCTCCTATCTCGGGCTGGATTGACTGAGAGCAAGACTACATCTACTCCTCTTGCTATTCTTCGTTATATCAAGGGCACCTTGTTTCATGGCCTTCACTTCTCGGCACATTCCTCCCTTGAGTTACGTGCCTACTCGGATGCTGATTAGGCTGTTCTCCCTGGCGAACTGTTGATTGTGCTTGGTAAGGAGGGAAAGAAGGGAAAGAAAACCGTCGGAGCTACTTAGCTACTTTTTGCAATGAAGCCATCGAACTGAGAGAAGACGATCCACCGATGCTGACCAACCACGGTGAGGTCTATTCCATACCATGCCCTCGGGATAAAGTATAGTAAGGGCTCGCGCCTCTGCTGCTAGGTCATACGTTCAATCGAGAGAGGTACACGCTTTCGGCTTTTTCCACCATTTTCCACTCCTTCTGTGAGGCAAAACCTCCCCTCACTACACTTCGAGGCAAGACAAGAGAAGAAGACCGGTCGCTTCGCTTGTATCTTCGAGATACGAATTGGCGGTCTTTCTTTACGAGCACTAGGACGTACGTACTCACTATGGATTTACTAATATGCGATTAACTATCTAGGATGGGTTTGGCTTTGCCTGTAGCTATTCTTGTAGCCGTTAGAGTTGGCCAAATAATCCATCAAATGAATAGTATCAATATGGAACCAAAAAAAACGGATTTAGCAATAGATGTTGTTAAGGAGAATATTGTTAAGCAACTATCAATTCTTTTTAGAGTATATAGAGAGACTACTGCAGATGTGAACTTACCAACAGGGGTCAATCTACAAGACGTCGCCGAACGTCTCTTTTTTAGAGAAGAAGTAAGCATTCCCTAGATCTCGATCCACTTCAACTTCCACTCTAACTCAAACACCAGGAAAGGCTTCCCTAATTATGTCCAAGAGTAAGTAAACTACTCGGTAAAACCCCGAAAGAGCACAAATGCTAGGGGGTTTATTGGATGAGGCTATAAGGGCGGGTACTGCATGGGGGTAGTGTACTAAGTCCTTCCTTTGCTTGTTCTTGTAAGATGGAAAGCCCCGTGTAGAGACTATTAAAGATTGATACTGGTCCGGCCGGTTGAATGCTACTGTGACACCGAGAAAGAAAGCAATGGGGTAGGATTGCCTCTAGTCGCCGACGGAGAAAGTTCTCGCTTCAGAACAGTTTATGTTAACGTGCTGTCTTACGCTTCTACAGTTAATAGTGCTTACACCCCGGT
Organism: Trichilia minutiflora; assembly: GCA_035590515.1. Classification (NCBI taxonomy): domain Eukaryota; kingdom Viridiplantae; phylum Streptophyta; class Magnoliopsida; order Sapindales; family Meliaceae; genus Trichilia; species Trichilia minutiflora. Next base: position 36,556 of record JAVXUL010137412.1, read on the forward strand.
CATCTCTTTATGAGGCAGCAGAAGTTTTATTATGGGAATATGATACCCGTATGCCATTACTCACACCCGCACTTCCCTAATGTTTTTGTGAATATTTCTCGTCCGGCGCTGTCGGACACTAGAGAGAACCCGGCCACGTGCTCTTAGCAAGGAAGCAGCATTTGCGCTACTCACTACGGGAATATGTAGAATGATGGTTTCGCCACCAATAAGCCGTTGAAAGACGTACCAATTAGCAGTGGAGAAGTCAACTCTTCATATAGCTCTATTGCATAGAAACTACTTACTTAATTTAATTTAATAAAGGTACACGCACAGCCTTCCATCCAAGTGCTATCCATGTCGACGCGGTAGAGAGCTTACTATATATTCTAAATCCACGCAAGGTTAACGTTCTTCAAAGAGTATGCATGCTTGTGCCATGGCTCTTTAAAGCACTTTTGATTGCAAGATATGTTAGAAACTTTCCCTGACCGGGGAATATCTTCATTGCAGAATGGACTCGAATCACAAAAGCTACCTAGAATGAGGAAGGCTTTATACACGGAGCATGGACTGTCCAAGTAGAGCTTTTCCTATCATGGATTCCCACTTTATAGGACTTTAACGATGCTGCCCGTGAGAGCAATCCTCTTCTTGGAAAGGTGTTTGCGGATTTTGGTAGGCTTTAAAAGTCCCGAAACTCGCTTTATAGGCAGCACTAGTAATAGTGTGCAATTGGTCAAGGCAGGGTTTTCAAAGGTTAACATTCAATGCCAAATAGTTCGAAATGAGGCAGCTGTCTCTGGTAGCACTTCGTGTCATAGTAAGATACTATGCGAGTGCGCTTATCAAGAGTAGGAACCGTGGACTTGGCGGAATTCCGGTGCTCCTATAAACTCAAGTTGGTTAACCCCGCCATCCTTCCCGGAAGCGCTTGGAGAAGTCGAAGCTTTCCAACACAAAGCCCTTTCCAAGAGATGGATGGCCAGCATGTTCAAACAGTATGCGCATGTAGACCTTCCTCCTCTGCCCCTTATGAAAGTAAAGAATAACAAATGGTCGGAGACTCTATCCTGTGTTTTCCTGCAAGAAATCCTTAACCAACTAAGTATAGGCTGTGCACTCCCTCAAAAAAGCACTATTGTTTCGGCTCTCGAAGTCCACTTTCCGCTTCCTAGACTTGCCACAACTTTCCTTGCAAGCTCACGTCAGGCTTCCTCTTCCCGCCCTTACCATGTGCTTACAGTCTCTCGGTTCCTCTTCTTTGGCCTCGTTATCTTGTACTTGTCGTGCCCTGTTATTAAGCTCTTGGTTAATCTTTATTGGACTGTACCTTTACTTGCCATGCCTAATAGGTTCCTCTGGTCAGCTCCCTTACTGTGCTTTGACTATGTTGTCTTTAATAAGACCGGGCATTTAAAGCTCTTGAAAGAGCGGTTAGGTAATCCAAGTCTTGCATTCCGCGTTTTAACTGTTTTTGAGATCCCTGAAGAGGCCTACGAACGCGGTCTGCTGCGGTGTAAGTTCAATTTGCTTACCAAGCGCTCCTGGCTTTTTTCACTCCTCAAAGCCGCTGTAAGTCAAGTCCAATCTCCTCAGCCGCTGTGGATTGGCCTGTTCTTCGATGTGAATGCTAAAAGTCCCTTGCTTCTGCTTTGGGCCATTGGCCTGTTATGATCTCTTGGCCTCTTGCTTCTGCTTCATCAAATGTCAGGTTGGGGAGAAAGACGACATGAGGTCATGTGCGAACTAAACTTGCTTTTTTTCTTTCTTGTCAGCCGTTGCTTTGGCCTTAGTGGGACCTCTCGAAAGAGAAGGATCAATTGAATTCGATGCAGCTTTCTTGCCTACTCGTACTCACTCGTCAACTAATCTCTTAGACTTGTCTTGTGCTTATCTTCCTCCTTCTTTCTTTCCTGAGCGGTTAGAGTGTGGTGGATTTCCTGAGCGTCTTCTTTTTGGCTTTGTGGAGGATCGGAGAATAGAAGATGTCATAGAATATGAGAAAATTCACCTAAGAGAACAAAGAAAGAATCTTTTCTATTCAACTAGATGTAATTTTACCTAAGGACTCGTGTTAGCGAAACTGGAACTGTGGAATAAAGGAATGGGATACGCGCAAGAACCTTTGCAGCACTCTTCTAATCTTCTTTCTCTGCGAGGGAACACTTTCGTAACCAATTTACATTTCGGCTACTCAACTCATCTTATGCGCTTTTGAAGGAACTTCAGTTCAAAGACTCCAGTCAAAGACAGAGAAGAAGCTAGTGACGAGTGCTGCTATTGCTTATAGGTTTTTTCTTATTCAAAGAGTCCCGATGCAGATTTCCACTTCTAAGACGAGTAGGAGCTAGCGTCGGAGAAGTCATTAGTCTCTAAGTCAGGCTGTCTTGTCTCTCTTTCCTCGCGTTTGAACTAAATCAAGTTCGTACAAAGATCCATGATCCATGGTCTTTTGTCCCCGCCGCTTTGGTCGGCTAAGCTTACTAATAGAGGTTCCGATCTCTGTAAACAGGTCTGAACCCATCTCTCTTCCAGAGCCTTCACCTTCCGAAGTTTCTGAATCTGTAAGAAGCGAAATTAGGTGGGTATATAGATATATCTTACTGATAAGCTCCGTCATTGGCTTTCACTGGTACTTTGTTATATGTCAACTGATATCGCATTGCCAACAACCCTTGGCCCATTTTCGTAAGGCTTATGACCTTTGTGACTTTCATCGGTACATATAGTATATGGGGCTATGCATTCTGTAGGGTATTGGCGTTGTGCGACACTAGTCCTGTCGTCCGCCTAATTAGTGGGGAGACATTGATGTACGCAGTCAGCCATGAAAAGGGGCAAAAGATCACCAGAGAGACCTTCCAAAGTGACCAACCGGGAAGTCGCTGCCGTTTCCAGCTTTGCGGCTAACTCATTCCCGGTTATCTTCTAGCTTTTAGTTCTGTCTAGCGATTCCTGTAAAAAAATCTGTTTTAGGTATTCTCTTAGTATTGGTCCTGCCCCGTATCCCTTCCAGTTCTAGGGCGATAAAAAATGCTAGCAACTTATTTTCCAATCACATATAGAGTGTGACCGAAGCACGGGGAGCAGGAGATCCCATTACAGATTGAGTAGCGGGATCCCCAGCATCAGTAGCAAATACAAAGTCAGCAGCAATTGCAGTTGAATCTGTTGATCTAGAACCTGCACTCTCAATAGAAATATAAGCAGAGGTGGTAACAGGAGCAGCGTGAAAGGTGGCTAGTTGCCAGATGCATTTGAACCGGAACCTGTTTTACTCACCAGCATTCGTTTAAGCAGCACGAGTTGCACCGCCATCACCAATAGCGGGATAGGCAACTGAAGAGAAAGCAGCATCATATGCTAAACTCCTAAAGGAAACTGAATTGAGTAGCCATTCATCCTCCTTTGATCTCTCCGAATCTACGTGATCTAACAAGGATAGATAGAGGCATAGGCTTCAGCAAGGGTAACAGACGCAAAGGTAGGAGCATCTGAGTAAGCAGAGGTACAAAAGGCATCGAGGGCAGGGAGGCAATAGCGTCGGTAAAGACAGCATCCCGGCCCGTATTAGTGATAGTTTACCTTGTTGACTCCGCTGTTCGAGAGGCATAGAAAGTTTGAAATCAAAATAAAGATCAAAAACGAGTAGTTTCAGCAGCAGTCAAGATAGAGGTAGAAGTTGAAACAGGATCAGAAGCAGCTACGAAGGCTGCTACAAGGGAGAAAGAAAGAGAAAAGCCGGTTCGAACTTGTGATTTCGACATACATTTCGAAAACGGCTATCCCGAAAAAAAGTCAAACGATCAAAGACAGAGGAAAGGCCGATGATTGAAACCTATCATTCCTATCTCTTTTTTTTTTCAACCCGTCTCTCATCAACCTGAAAGTAGAGAAGAGCAGGTGCGTAACCACATGATATTCAAACCTTGCTTTCTTTATTGGAAGTAGAGCTGTTAAGTAAAGGGAGCCTATCCTATTAACGTTATTTTATTTAAATGTCAAATCCCCACTCGCTATAGATGAACGAGATCTCTTAACTTAAAGAAGTTCGATCGCTAAGTTCAAGCAAGAGCTATTCTATAAAGAGATAGGGAGAATCGGTCTTGAGCGAAATATCTAGTTAGAGGGACTCCTAAAAGCAGGCGTGATAACTATCCTAACTGTCCTTATTGTCAAAGGGACAGGGCTTGAAGACAGGCTTTCCTAACAGGAAGGGGGGATTCGTGAGACCTCTAACATTCTTCTCCTGCTCAAGATCGTTCCGCCAAGAAAGATCTTCAACTGGTTTACTACTTAGTTCGTTACTTTGATCTGTTGAAATCTGACCCCAGTAGTTTCCCATTCTGTTGGACTAGGCACCACCCTGAGACTTTGTTAGCGAAGCTGGCGGGCAAAGCTTGTCTGCCTTCCCTAAGGCGCGGTTTTTGGGCAATCTAAGCCCGAGTGATCCCCCCAGTTCCCAGGCCTAACCCCACCTGCTTTTAGTTTTGTATCGATCACTTCTCAAAAAAAAGATCTTTCTCTTCCCTCTTTCGAGCATAGTCAGTATATCTAGCTCTCATGCATCCTAGGGTAAGCTGTGTACTAAGACACCTATTGTCTTTGCTTAACACACTCCCCCTAATTTTCCAGCTATATATCAGGTTCGAACAGGTTGTCTTCAGGGCAAGTCCTGGCTCGGCCGTAAGGTCAACCAAGACAGACAAACCCGCCAAGCCGAGGAGGCAGTTAGATTAGGAAGCCTGAATACGGAAGCTGACTTAATCTCCATCATCTTTTTTTGTTTGGTCAGAACAAGGAAAAAAAAAGCCTATGTGGTGGGTTCGACTCCCACAGGAGCGCACATTAATTACCAATCCGCTGCTTTTTTTTCATTCAATTCAAGGAAGGGCATGAAACAATATACTTACTATGATATTATTTCGCGGTCCTGATTGTACGACCACTTCTGAATCAAAAGGACCCTACTGACTGAAGATTCAAAAGGCGCTACTGAAAGACGAAAACACTATGTTGTGCTGTAAGTGATCAGCTGGCTTGTGTAGCCAGCTTCTAATAAATAGTGTTAGCAAAGGACCCGGCGAGCTGCCGAAAAAGGCAGAGCGGGTAGAGCGCGGAGCCCGCCCGGCCGGCCCGTATCTTAAGTCAAGTCAATAAAGTGGAACAGCCTAACCTTGCCAGCGATAAAGGAATTGACTACGAAGCATACGAGTCCGCATCAGGTGAATTGAAAGGGATATTCCTCTTTACAGAGGTGGTCGGGAAATGTTTCGCATAGATGGTGGAAACTAGGTCTGTAGATCTCTACCTGAAATACCATTATCAACATAATTTTTTGACTATTCTAGGGCCATTCTCGAGGAAGGTTTCGACCTCTCGATCCTACCTCTCGTGGAAAGAGTAGATCATCCACTTTCTATCGAAACGAGATATCCAGTTTCTGAACCAACAACTCTGTAGTTTTCCCGCATCTTCATACGAGTCCGGGGCCAATGATGAAGGAACTAGTGGCATACGAGTATCTTTCTAGTAAGCAAAGCATGCCGAGAGAGCACTGAGACGAACAACCTAGATAGGAATTCAATTCCCTGCCCGTGTCTACTTCTTGAAAACCTAAACGGGCAAGGTAAGCGTATCAAGAGAAAATGAGCAAAGCAAGCCATACCCCGCTGTCGTATCGAATCAAAGGCCAGCCTCAAATCTCGCAGACTTTTAAGAGTTAAGAGAAATTCCCTTTTCTTTCCCTCTTTGCTAGAAGCTCTCTTTCTAGCCAAGTGAGCTCGCTGAGCGGAACCATACCAAGTGAGTGGATCAATCGCGTGATACTGATCTTAGCATACCAAGGGGCTGACCTGAGCTACTTAATCGATCCAGGCGAGAACCGAGCTAACCTTATCGCACCGAGTCAGTACCAACAAACCAAGAGAAGGAGGCTCCCAAGCCCTTTTGGCACTAGTCCTTGCCCTTTTGGGCTCATCCAACTACTTATCTATTGTGCCATACCGAGCGAGGCCCTTTCTCAAGCAAGTAAACAAGCAAGCGAAGGGCTGGAGGGAGGGCTTAGTAAGGTTTACCGATCCATCAGTTTATAGAAAGAAGTTCCGTATTGAGAGACTACCATAGCCATTTAGTTATCCCCCATTATTGGAGTTCGGAACGAGCCTTAAAACGCAATTCCGACTAATGAATCTTTTTTCCGTACAGGAAGAGGTCTAGACCCCCCTTCATTGCTCTCGAGTTATTCCGAAGCTGGGGCCGGCTATTCATTTCCCAGTACTACAGATAGAATCTATATGATTTTGTTCAAGCATTTATACCAGAAGGTTGCTCCGCCTGCCCTACTTGAAAGAAGGTTTCTAGCTGATCTTGGTAAGCTGCTACCAAACCGGATTCTCACCTGTTTGAAGATCCCAACTATCCAATTGGATCTCTCTTTTCGGCTTAGTCGTGCAATTAGTCGTGAAAGAAGTCTCCCTTAGCTAGGGATCTACCATATCTAGTTCCAATTTAAGCTGGTGAAATGCTACCTTCAATACAACTGACCAGGGCAATCCCGACTCATCGGATGCTTATTGGGATGCCAATATCAAAGATTCTTCACCAGTGACAAATCGGATTCGTTCAAAGAGAATCCTTCAACGACAACAGCTACCACTCACTGAACACTATCTAGATCCGGATTTTTTTCCATCCATGGCAAAGGATCGAACTTGAACTCTTTCCGGCTTAGCTAGCCCACCCCGTGTGGGAAGAGCCTTTTTCAATTCATTTTTGCAGGTGAGCCAGATGCCGAGTCTAACTCTTCCTCTTTCTAGGAGTAGGAGGATTTTCTCAAAAAATGTCAGCAGGATTGGTAAGTTGCTTTTGAGTTGGATTTTCATTACTCCGAATCTTCTTAGTTCGATTCTGCCTATCCTCCCCAGAATCCCAACCGAATTCTGACTCCTTGCTTCCCATTCTCTTGGCTACGAGACTAGCTGATAACTAGGATTCGGAATCTTTGCCAGACTTCAGGTTCCCTCTCCGTTAGAAAAGAAAAAAAGGAAAGTGAAAGTCGAATCCCGTGCTTGGGCTTGGGTACGAAAGACGGCATTCCCACCTTTCAATCACCTCCTATGAAGACTGGGAGGAATATACTTGGAAGGCTGAAAAGCCTAGATGGACAAGAGCTTAAAGGAGACGGATATGGTTATAGACCGGCGAATAGAGGAACTACCTCTAATTCACCTACCACCTATTCATTCCTTTCTTCTTTTTTTCCGATTTTCCTATCTTTTATACAACATTTCATAGTGGAAGAATATTAGATTCTCCCTCTATGTGTCCGATGCTTTCACAGGGAAGGATCGACCCCTTCGGGCTTTGTAGCCTATTCGCCGAATGACTTGAATTAGCAGATAAGATCAAATACAAGAAGAGGCTCGGGAAAGAGCTCCTGTGAGGCTGTCCTGTAAAAGAAAATCGTCCTATCAAAGTCAATCCCGAAAAACCAGGGCCAAGAAAGAAGTCAAACCTCAAAGGGAAAGCATGCAATAAACTTGGCAGAACTGAAAACGACTGTTCATACGAGTCATTCCATTCCTCTCGCTTTTGCTCAAGTCACCGCCTCTCACTAGAGTCATATCTTCTTCTCAACCTATCCTCTCTTTCTGAAAAGAGTTATCTGCCCCTATTGCTTGTCCCGAGATAGAATACGCCCTTTACTATTCAGTGTGGACCGGTGATAGTGGGAAGCTCTCCAACAAAGCCAATAGCGCGATTACCCTTTTTCGATAGTCCGCTTTTCCCATTCCTCTTCCAATAGCGAGGTTAGGTTCGATAGAAAAGTCTTACGACGTCTACTCTCAAACCCGCTTACTAGTTGACCGGATACTCTTTGACTGGGAATAACTGCTTATTCAGGCGATCTTTATCAAACAACTTTCTTATCTTCCGGAGCAAGGGGATTCTCGAGCAGTTCACCGTCGCCCATAAATACCCGCTAAAGCTCTTGCATCGGGTCAAGTCAATACGCCATCCAGTACGGGCTTATGGTGAACCAGTATATCGATTCCAGCCAGTATCCTTCTATAGGCAAGTTCCATCAAAATCAAAGTGAAGGTAGTCCCGCAAGTATGTGCCCGAAAGAATCCAATAAAAAACTAGTACGCCCCTTGCGTTAAAGAAGCCTGTTCAAAGTCGGAATAGGGGTAGCTTTCCTGAGTCAACAGGGGAAAAAAAAAGTAAGGTTGACTAAATATGAGATTGAAAGTACATAAGCGGGTATTTAGCGGCTATTGCAAGCTAACGAAGCTGAACCGAAGCCATCTCTTCCAGCATCACCAGACCCAGGCTCTGAACCTTCCAGGAGTAATCCCAGGGCTCGCTCTAATGGAATCCAATGCTTGAACATACAAATCAAATAGCAAGACTTCCACTGGGAGGTGGGGAACCCTTGCTATTCCTCTATCCGATGGAAGCTACGAAGCATCAAATCTATCTCCTGACCCGGCCCAGGCAAGCAAGCGGATCTGCGCCTAGACGGAAGCCCGTCTTCACTATTCTTTTACTGAATATGTTCCTAGGCCTTTCCCTTAATCAATGCATCTCCTCTCCAGGGCGAGTGAATAAGGAAACTACTACTGATGTCTATGGTCCGCACAAGTCCCCTTCTCATAAGGCTATGAGCGATAAGCCAACAGGGCTGCGATTGGGCATCAGAACTACTAGGCAGGAGACGGAGAAAAGATAAGAGGCTATACTCTACTTGTTCACCTGTGGCGAGCGGTAGGCAGAGACGAAAGAGGGAATTGCTACTATAAAGAAAAGGTAGGCTGCTACCCTCACTTCATATTCTTGGTTCTCATGGCATGTGTTAAGCCTTTGCTCTGAAACTAGACATTCGGTATAAGGTGAGACGCCTTACCAAGCCCATAACATTTCAATCAATTCCGCCTGTTGAGCTCGCTCAAATGCAGGATAGCGGTGCCTATAAGGAAGTGAAAATCAATAGAATAACCTGATTCATAGTTTCTATGGGCTCTTAGACAGAAATTTCTTTCTCAGTTCGTGGGATCGGCATCAGCAATCTCATCGATTGAGTCTCATCGGACGAAGGTAGAAATGCCATCCTATATAGAGTAGGGAATCGCCCCTGTCTTCGAGAGTGAGCAGTCGAGCCGATCTTCTTTTTTTGAATCGAGTAGGGAGGTCTAGTGAATGGAGGTAGCTGTGTCGGAAGGACTAGTAAATCGAGAAGAAGACGTCCGTCCCCCTTCTTAGAAACCCATTGAGTGGACCATCCTCTGTATATAGTGAAGAAGGGCAATGTCACTTGTAAAGCTCTTTTTTCGTCGACTCTCTCTTGATGTTCCAAACCTTCAAAGGTAGGAGAAAGGGTGTAAAAATAAGCCTCTGATTCGCCCTGGAGTAGTCAATTCTGAATTCTCCTTCTTTCATAGGTGCAATAGGGATGTGCCCATTTCACTGCTTGAGGAGGAAAAGGAAGATGACTTGCAAGCCCTCTTGCTGGGGACTTCGAGATGGATGTCCGGGATGCAAGGTCAGTTCCAAGATGGATAGTCGCTCCTGACTGCGGTCAAGTAACTACAATGCCTCTACAATTAAGGTCGACGGCAGCGAAGAAGTAGAAAGAGAGCCCGACTCTGATCTCATTCTTCGAATTCTCCTATAGGGCGAAGTAGGGTTCCCCAGGTGCTTGTACGGAATTCTGTTAAGGATCTCCGCTTTTTTCAAGTATAGACTCGAATGTCGACAAGCAAGTAGACAATCTGATTCCTTCGGTGCCAGATCGCTAGGCAAGGAGATAATCTGACTTTGGGATGTTCCTTGGATGCCGGATCACTAGGTGACAGTCTCTTTCAATCAAAGCAAAGGAGAGCTGCGGTAGAAGAAAAATGCCATACCTTCTTTCTGGTGAAGTCACAGCCAATGCCATCCCATCCGGCGAAAAGCTAACCTCTCTACTCCGGTCAGGAACTACTCTATCAAGCGGCAAAGAAAGTGAACTATCCTTCCAAGCCTTCTACTGTACTGTTTAGCATTAGCAATCTACCTGCCATTGAGAGATAATAGTTCATTAGTAGATCCCCGAGTTCAAGAGATTCGGATGAAAGGTTCTCGCAAGTCAGTAGCCGGATGCCGAGGAAGAAAGGATTGAGACCAAAGAGGAATGACGGGGCCAAGCTGAGCTTATAAAGATATACGGCATGGTTAGGCAACTCGTGTGTTTGGCGTGGATCATAAGGCGGAGGTGGGATGGATTCCCAAAGGTTCTTATGACCTTGCCTGGGAGTAGTGCGCTTAGCGTGGAAAAGATCCTATTTACGGCGAAGGTAGGAAAGCAAAGCTAACCTTCCGTTTTTCGAATTGCTAAACAACATCGGATGAGGCCTCCCTTAATAAAAGCCGTGCGTGTTGAACCAGCTCTTTCTTTACTTTAGTCTTCACATATGAGACCGGGGAAATGCAGGAATTAGTGCTGGGAATTGCCCCTATCTTTCTTTTGGAAAGGACTTACGGATGGCGCACTTCTCTTGAGTTTGGATTAAAGTCGTGTCTGTGATTGATTCCTTACCACATACACGAAGCAAAAGAGTTGGTGCTTGACTTTGTGATTGAGATGTAGATGGAGGGTTGATGTAACTAAGGTAATAGACCTACTTCTCCTTGAAGGTCTTTTGGGGTCTTCGACTTTTTTTGGTTACATTCCTTTCTTTCGTCTCGGTTTTTGGGATCGGATCGTCAAAGGCGAGACACCCAACCTCGGGTTCACCTTTGATTTCAAGTTCTTTACACCTTTTTTTTGGGCGCCTTTGTAAAGCGATAGTCGGTTCTCTTTAATCTAGTCTGCGGAATAGTGAGCCTTAAGCCAGCCGCTCCTCAAAGACAAGTATTCAAATCAGTAGCTACGGGAAGATCGAAAGTGGAGCTCAAAGGGCTTTTTCTTGCAATCTTCCGTGGGTAGCATTCAATTAAGGTTCGATGCAATTGAAGCATTCTGAAAAAAGCTTGACGGGGTCAGCAATCAAAGGTCGGGAGGCTGGGAGGATCTCAAACGAGTGTTAGCGAGCTAGGGGAGGCAGAGATCAGTCAGAAAAACAGGAGACGGATCGCCCAGAGTGGAAGTCCTGCCCATGAAGGCGGGTCGGTTGAAGAGTAGAAGCGAATCGGAGAGGGAATGAAAGAAGGAGGGACCCTTATATGCCTAGATCTTCCGAGCTCACGGGCAGGGTCGGACCAACCACTCCTTTCCTTTAGGATTGGCGGGACGCTCTGAAACTGAATCTTAATAAAGATTGATTTTTTAATAAAATTCCTATTCTATTGTGGAAAGTTGACTATTTCTGTCACTAAGAAATTGATTTTTTTTACCAAGTACTTAATGGAAGTAGATCAAAAGCGAGCCTTGTAGGCCAACTCTTGGGACTTTTTTTTATATGGTCACCGAAGGTGTGCGTTAGAATCCTTAAATTTTAGGACTAGTCAAATGAAATGAACTGAAAAATGCCTTTATTGTGCTCCGAGATTCCTTAGCTTAGAGAGCTTCCATCGACACTATATGTTTATAGGCGGCTCATGGTTAGAACGAACCACGTAGGAAAAAGACCTTTCTTTGCTCTTCTTGTTAATTTCGAATCTCCTTCTGGGCGGTCGGTACCTCCTTCGCCATTGTTGGTACTGCATTAAGTTTGATTATCCTTTTTCTGGGGCCATATGATAATATTTTTTAGGAAAGTTTCTCTGATACTTAAAGAAGATAAATAAGTAAGCAAAGGAGGAAGGAAGAATAGAAATAACTAATAAGTTCAATTTTTACTAAAGACTATGCCCCTTTGCTGTGAAATATCATAATCCAAAGACCTACTAAAATACTTAGAAAAGTAACTCTCTTTCTTCTTCTTCGCTTTACGCTTCAATTTCCTAGTTTTATTTCTAATCATATATAGCTAATGGGCTAGCTTCACTAAATCGATCTCTATTCTAGCAACTTCCAGAAAGAGAGTCTTTGCTATAACGGCTTTTGAAAGACAATCTTTTTTATAAGAGTGAAGTGGAAAAGTAAGAAGCCAAGAAGAGAATGAGAAGTCAAAAAACCTTGCGAGACTCTTTATGGTTGAGGAATCCTCTAGGGAAGACTTTCTGCTTTATAGCTTTAGCTTTTTTGGGAAGGACGAAAGTGCGACGGACGGGGGAGAAAGTTTTGTTTGAAAGTTTCTTACTTTTTTTGTTCGGATGAGACGGCAGTGAGCAATCGATAGAGAGCAAGGGATGCTT
>JAVXUL010137413.1:0-30714 GCA_035590515.1 Trichilia minutiflora
ATCCACTCACTATTCTAGGGTGAGAAACCACCCCCTAGATGTTCTCTCGCGACGAAAACCCTCTAGTCTGGGTTGTCGCACCTAGATACACATACAAACACAGATTCACTATCTACAATAATGTGCTTGCATGATATAATACATGATTAGGCTACTCTCGTACTCTCTCTTTCTCTCTCTAATTTACTGTCCATACTCGTTTTAACTCTACTTTCGCATCATTTTTAGTTATTTTAACACTAATAGAAGTATAAATCCTTTAATTTACCGACTCAATCAATAATCTAAAAAATCTCTAATTTTTAGGGCTTTAAGAACATTAACCTAAGTCTCTTTTTTCTCGATTTATGCATCGTGAAGGCTTAAAATAGAGAAATGAGCTTAGGGATTAACTTATCCAAGATGGTAGAAGTATTATAAGTCCCTTTTTGGCTTGAATCTCTCTACTTAGCTACTGTTCACCACAATCCCCTTCGTCATTCCTCTCGAATCGATGAGTAAAACTTTGATTAGAGGAGGTTTTTGAGTTCTGGTGTTGATTCTCAGTTCATAGGAACTAAAATTGTGGAGTTTGGTTGAGTTTTATCCTTGACAGACGGAGAAGTATTTCAGATGAGAGAGAAAGGAGAAAACAAAATGGGGAAGATGATTCCCCTCCTCTGCATATATAGGGGCTATAAAAAAAAGAAAGTGTCCTTCCAAAAACATAGTGTAATCATCCAACAATGTTGATACCTTTCCAAAGCGTATCGAAACCTCTGGCTTTTCACTGTTTATTATACTTACAAGGTGTCAATACCTTCCCCCTAACGTATCGATACATTTTATTGCAATCATGCATTCATCTATCACAAAGGCGTCGATAACCTTGTCAAAGTATCGATACATTTGGTCAGTTATTGTTTATCATACTTTCAAGGTATTGATACCCAGGGTTTGACTCTTAACTCTGAAAGGTGTCGATACCCTTCTGCAACTCTCAACTCTGAAAGGTGTCGATACCCTTCTCCAAAGGTATCGATACCTTTGCTTCTACTCCTTCTTTTGAGGACTGTTACTTCAAATGACCATAAATTAGGTCCTGATATCCGCTCGAAACCCATAATATATCAATGAAAATCTCTCTCTGAACTCTATAAATATAACAGGAACTTTTTCTCAATTAGAGATGATTTTAATGTCAAAAATTCAATTCTTTCTCATAAACTCCTATTCTATACCACACACCTCTCTAAACAACTTCAAGTTATTACACCCTCTAATTCGTGATCTACACGAAATATCAAATATAGAATCTTATAAGGGTTTTACTATAATACCCATAATCCTAAGGGACGGGTTTTACATTGCATCTATGGAGGAATATCCTAAAAAACTGTGTGAGAACAAGATGCCAAAGTCTAGGAGCCATCTGTCTACAACATGTACCCCATCCAACGAATAATGGTGACATTAAGATAGGTGCTATCAAATGATCTAAATGATAGTATACCCGTATCGTAAGGTGGTGGCATGTGTGATGGTAGTCTCAATCATCTCAGTAACCATCCAAAGTGCAAGGTCAGGAGCCTGTCACTCAATATTGCATTGCATCCACCAAATGTCTTCAAATGTCATCTTGAAAAATTTGGCAGTCTATGCATTTAGTTTGTATCTGACAATGTGGTGAAGAATCTTCTCATGTAAACTCAGATATGTAGGTCATAAATCAACCTCAGTCATGTTTGGGTACCCTGGGTTTTACACTTTGAAATATGATTAACTCTCTTCATTTATGTATATTTCTAGTGTTTGATGTAAAATTTACTTTGTTTGTAGTTTTAGTTAATTTTGATTTTTGTACAGTGAACGTAAAATGGCCATAACTTTTCATACAAGAGAGATATTGAGGTGAATCTTGATCCATTGAAAAGTTAACTCATTGGGCTAAAACCTTTATGTTTAGTCCAATCATCAGTTTAGGCTATAACTTATATTTTGATGCTATTAATCAAGTCTCATTGCTGTTCCAGTCCATCCCGACCTTGCTTCAATAATTAGACTATAACTTTTGATAAAAATTTCGGATTGATTTGATACAAGTGAAATTCGAAAGAGGATTCAAATATATACAACTTTAATGTTGGTTACAAGGGCTGAATCATTGACATTTGGGGTCATTCATGACATTTTTATGGCAATCAAAATATTTCAACTACCATTTGTCAAAGTTTTGCATCTAATGGTCAAATATTGCAACTATCTACTTTGACATTTAGCTCTCATATTTTCCTATAAATGAGAGGCTTATTTTGTGTTCTAGAGATGTAATTTAATGTAATAGAATTAGTTTGTAATGAATTTTCGTTCTCTCATCTCCATGAATTTCTAAAGTTCTAGCTAAGGTTAGGAGGTTGATACTAAGCATGTATAGTATATTATTTAGATCCCCTCTTTGATTTTAATGTTAAAGTTCTTTTGATTAATTGCATATTCATGTTTTGACAAATGTTTTAAGCATTTAAACTCTCTGATTTTTATGTAAATATTTGGCACATTGAATGCTTAGAAAACTTTCTTTGATTCATTGTAGACATATGGTACAAAAAATGTTTTAAATATTAAATATCTTAAATATTTTTCTTATATTTTTTATTAATTAATTTAAAGACATTCTTTTAATCAAATATTGATTTTTTGAAGAAAATATATTTTTTATACATTAAACGATTTTCATCTTCCGATTGAGATAACTCTTTAATTAATCTCAATTGAGTTAAATAAAGGATCTATTTTACTAATCATCATCCTAAACTATCAATTTCCAAAGCCTTAGTGGTTTAATTTATATTTAATTCTTATTTGATAATTTCTTTTTTAAAATCAATATAACATTTATTCTATCTTTGCTATTGGACTTCTTCTATTGGACTTTAACTTGGACATAACCTAATTGGACTATTAGAAAAAAACACTCCCTGTGGATACGACACTTGGACTCACCGGACTATTCTATAATAAGATTACCTATACTTGGGTATAAAATCTAATTGAGATCAAACACATATCACTTATATCATATATAAGCTTAGGTTAACCAATCAAATTACCTTAGCTTAATATACTAAAGTGATTCATAATTAAATTAGAGAATTTTAGGGTCAACTTATAGCAAAACTCTATAGGTTCACTGTAAAGTCGATAGTAGACGATATGACCAAATTAAATGATTTAACTCTTTTTATATCTTTAATTAAACTCTTTAATTATTTTATTTAATTAATCTTTACAAGACTAATTAAATATATCTACAGACCAATATTGACACCTAGCCATGCAGTATGGCCTTCGAATTACAATGAAGTATAAATGTTCAATAGTGAATCTTTCTGTCATAAGTTACTGTGTAATTCAATCCTTCTGTCACACAATACTCCGATTGGATTAGGGGTATACTATAATCATCAAACCCTTTTAGGTCCAATGCGATGTATAATAAATAACAGATTATGACTCTATTGTGTGTTACCATTGAGAGCACACTTCTCAATCACACACAAGACATTACCCAAGCCTAGGCTTTTCAAAGTCAAATTTATATTATTCACATAGAGCATTTTACCTCAAAAACTAAGGCTGACTAATCCTTTATCGATCACTCATATACTTCCATGAATGTCTCATCATACCCAATAACTACATATCACAAGTTTGAATATAGACTTGCCCTGAATAGTGTATCAAAGTATGGCGATTCACCCACAAGATAGACATGGTGTTGTAAAATTTAAAGATCACTTACACAATTGATATGACGAATGTCTAGTGGATGATTAAGTGTAATTAGCATTTGGACAATTCATGTGAGTCTGTTCAGTGAACTCATACTCAACCAATGAGTACCTATACACTTTCTTTAGTGTCTCCACATAACTAATCTATGAGATCAATTACCCTCTATAGCATAGAGCAATGATAGTGTATACTAGTCTTTTTGGTACTATAAAGGCCCCACTTTATAGTCCCACGACTAGGAACATTTAGGAATGATGCTATTAACACACAGTCTCATAAATATGAACTTATCATAACAGTGTGTATTGCATACATTCTACGGGATTTATCATGACATATAAATCATATATACATATTGTCATAATAAATGATAATATATGTAAAAATATTCATTTTATTGATCAAAAGATTTTCAAGAGTTTTTAAAGTTAAAATCACAGATCACATCGTGATTGGCTTTTAGGGTATGTATCTCTTTCATAAAATACTTTGTAGATAGAGTTTTGACATATAATACATCACATGATATCATTTTGCATTATTACACTAATCTACAAAACGCAATTAAAGAAAATCAAAATAATAGCAAAATATTGTTTGTAATTAATCATAAGTAGTTTATAATTAACAACTAAGATATATTTATTATAGATAATATTTCTGATCTATGTGACACGATTGGTTTTAAGATATATCTCCAATAGGAATATCATTCACTCAAGGACCTAATTTGATTAACATAACTAAAAATAAGAAAAAAAAGTATTTAATCGATCTTGCTCTAAGGCAAAAGTATTAGGGAATCACTAAGATAGGTTCAAGAAGTCAAGTAACTCAAAAGTGAGGCAAAACAGGCTTAATAGCTGAGCTTATAAAAAATCACATCGACATAGTTCAAATACTCCCATCTGGCACCATAAGATAAGATTTATTTCAATTCATCCTATAACAATACTACTTGATGACTCACTAAAATTTTGAATGGTAAAGATTTTCTAGCAAATTCCTTATAGACATCTTTCCCCTATAATGTCTAAAATCAGGTAATTCTTTCATCTTTACTTTCTTTTTTTTTTATAGCAAAGAGTAAAGTTTCTAGTAATTTCACTTTGCAGTATAAAGTAAAGCTTTCAATTATCTCACTTTACAATATAGAGCAAGGTTTCTAGTTATTTCATTTTGCAACTTAGAACAAAGTTTTCGATCATTTTACTTTATAATATAAGACAAACTTTCTAATCGTTTCACTTTGTAGCATAGAGTAAAGTTTTTAGTTATTGCAAATCGCAACATAAAGTAAATTTTCTCATCACTTCATTTTGTAGCATAGAGTAAAAATTTTCAATCATTTTCCTTTGCAGTATAGAGTAAAATTTTTAATCATTTCACTTTGCAGCATAAAGTTTTTAGTCATTTCACTTTGCAGCATAAAATAAAAGTTTTCAATAATCTCATTTTGCAGTATAGAGCAAAGTTTATAGTCATTTCACTTCATAGTATAGAGCAAAGTTTTCAATCATCTCACTTTGCAACATAGAGCAAGGTTTTTAGTTATCTCACTCTGTAGTATAAAGTAAGGTTTTAATCATTTCACTTTGCAATATAGAGCAAAGTTTTTGATCATCTCACTTTACAGTATAGAGCAAAGTTTTTAGTCTTTCACTTTACAGTATAGAGCAAAATTTTCAGTCATTTCACTTTGTAGCATAGAGCAAAGTTTTCGATCATCTCAAATTTACATTATAGAGTAAGGTTTTTAATCATTTTATTTTATAATATAGAGTAAAGTTTTTAATCATTTCACTTTGTAACATAGACCAAAGTTTCTAGTTATTTCACTTTGTAGTATAAAGTAAAGTTTTAATTATCTCACTTTACAACATAGAGCAAAGTTTCTAGTCATTTTACTTTATAATATATAACAAAGTTTTTTATCATCTCACTTTGCACTATAGAGTAAAGTTTTTTGTCATTTCACTTTGTAGCATAGAATAAAATTTTTATTCATTTTACTTTGCAGTATAGAGCAAAGTTTTCAATCATTTTATTTTTGTAGTATGAAGTAAAAATTTTCAATCATTTCACTTTGTAGTATAGAGCAAAGTTTTTAATCATTCCACTTTTGTAAGATAAAACAGAAATTTTCAATCAAAATAATTTTATTTTGCAGTATAAATCGAAATAGAGGTTTAAATGCATTTATTTTACTTTGTAGTATAAACCAAAGTTTCTTATCATTTCAGTTTACAGCATATAGAAAAAATTTTCAATTGTTTTACTTTGCAGTATAGAGTAAAATTTTCAATCATTTCACTTTGTACCATAAATCAAAGTTTTTAGTCATTTCACTTTCTAGTATAAAGCAAAAGTTTTCAATTATCTCACTTTACAGTATAGAGCAAACTTTCCAGTCATTTCACTTTGCAGTATAGAGCAAAGTTTTTGATCATCTCACTTTGCAGTATAAAACAAAGTTTTAATTTATTTCACTTTGTAAAGTAGAGCTAAGTTCCTAGTTAGTTCACTTTGTAGTATATAGTAAAGTTTTTTATCATCTCTCTTTGCAACATAAAGCAAAATTTCTAGTTATCTTACTTTGTAGTATAAGGCAAAGTTCCTAGTTATTTCATTTTATAGCATATAACAAAGTTTTCTATCATTTCACTTTATAGTATAGAGCAAAGTTTCTAATCATTTCTCGTTATAGTATAAAGCAAATGTTTTCAATCATTTTGTTTTACAGTATAGAGCAAAGTTCAATAATTTTACTTTACAGTATAGAGCAAAGTTTTCGATCATTTCACTTTGCAGTATAGAGTAAAATTTTCAGTCATTTCATTTTATAGCATAGAAAAAAATTTTCAGCATTTTACTTTGTATCATAGAGCAAAGTTTTCAATCATTTCATTTTACAGTATAAAGTAAAATTTTCAATCTTTCACTTTATAGCATATAATAAAGTTTTTAGTCATTTCAATATAGAGCAAAGTTTTAAATCATTTCATTTTTGTAGCATAAAGTAAAAATTTTCAATCATTTCATTTTCTAACCTAAAGTAAGGTTTTCAATCATTTTACTTTTATAACAAAAGTAGAAATTTTCAATCAAAATAATTTTATTTTGCAACTTAAAGCGAATAGAGGTTTAAACACATTATTTTATAGTATATAATATTTCATGAAAATCACTGGATTTTATCTTATAGCCCACAACTTGACAATAATAAATTGGTTCAAATGTTCTTACCTTACAACATAGAGCAGAATATATTAGCTTAATTCATCTTAAGGGTAACACCACTTGACTTCTCAGTGAAACAAAGACTCTTGAGTGAAATTAATTTCAATCCATTTTACTGTGAAAACAAAATTGGGTTTTTATTTTTTCTCTACTTTCTCTTTCTTCAAAAGAGAGAGTAAAGAGGATGTAAT
This sequence comes from Trichilia minutiflora, assembly GCA_035590515.1. Lineage (NCBI taxonomy): Eukaryota > Viridiplantae > Streptophyta > Magnoliopsida > Sapindales > Meliaceae > Trichilia > Trichilia minutiflora. The sequence goes on from JAVXUL010137413.1 coordinate 7,206, forward strand.
TGTCAAAACCTAATTTTGGAATTTAACAATTTTATTAAACCCTTTAATTATGACTTTTGCAAAAATAATGAGAATGTGACATTATCAAAATATTAAAGGGATTTAATTATGGAATTGATTTGTTATATCTTTGAAATTAAGGGTTGAAATTGGTAAAAAGTTGGTTAAAAGAGGAAGCAATTACTTCTATCCTGCAAATCAACAAGAAGGGAGGAAAATGAATTAAATCCTGGTGCAATCACAATCTCTTTAAGGCTTTGGAAGCAAAAATCTGGAGGAATCTTAAACACATAAGGAAGTCCCACATGTGCATCATGGAAGGCATCTCACAAGCATTAACTTTGGTGTTTTGTTTCTAAATTAATAAAAGGAAACAAAGGTATGGAATGGAAGGTTTGAATATTTATCCCTCTTGAGAAAAGGTAGAGAAAATAAAAAACATTAATGGAGAAGGATTTGAAAATTCAATTTCATTGCATTATATAAAGAGAAGAGACAACTGAATTCGAGATCGGGCAACGCTTCCCTAAAGTCTTTCCATACAATCATCTTCCTTTTAAGATTGAGAAAAGGTGAGCCAAAACAACCTAACAAATAGCAACCAACACCTCCCAGGCAACTACCACCAACACTTCAAAACATCCCTCGCATTCTCACACAACTAGTAGCCATTGAACTATTCTCTAATCCACAAACCGTAGCTAACATAGCCATAAAACTTCTCCCAATAACAACCACCAGAATGATCCTAGCAGTAGCCATTAAAGAGCTCCTTATAATAACTATCTCTCTTTAATTTTGAGAGAAAGAAAAATTTTCAGTAACAACATAGCCATCTTCATAGAGAATAAAGAAAAAGAAAAAGAAGGAGAAATTGTATGACTTTCATTAATGCATTTTAATTGCGTGATTTTTTTTATTGAACAGGTCCACGCTTGCTTGCATGGTTGCAATGCATATATATATATATACATATATATGTTTTAGATGAAAAATAAAAACAAAAAGGATAATTTAGAATTAAAATTTTTTTACATATTATTCATACTCGAGACATCTATTTATACGTATAAAATAACTTAAGATATGCTTAATCCCTAATATTATGTAACTACTCTTATTTTATTGAAATCAAATAAATTTTCTCAAGAGACCTATTCTACTGTAACTTATCTTAAATTCCAACATAAGTTTATTGCTATTTTCATCCTAAAAGGTACCTCCAATAAGATAATATTAAATCGTGAATCTATGTTTGAATTATCTCTAACATTCCTTCTTTTAATTCAAACATAGTGTTAAATTTTTTTTTTCACATGTTGGAGCACTCTCTCTCACTGACAATGGAACACTTCTCTCCTACTGACAATTTTTGATGCATCTCTCATCAACTTTCAATTAGAGCATTTTTTTCTAAAAAATTTCTTGGTGCACATCTCCCCAACTAATTCAAAAAAGAATTTCTTCTTCAGCTACTGCAACCAAATTTACTTGTTCTTTATTTTTTAAGTCTGTAATTTTTTTTGTAGATGCCCAAATCTTTAAGCTATTGTCACAAGCCAATAACTTTTAGATGAACTTTTCTCTTGATAGCTCATACTTGATAATTTTCACCATTGAAATTGGGGGGAGAGAATAGTTGAATTGTTAGCAGCCATAGAAGTTTTAAATTTTTGGTCACTCAATTTTACAGTTTCTCAAGGATCAAACCATTGGCTCTAATACTATTATTGGGTTTTTTAAATGAAAAATAAAAACAAAAAGGATAATTTGAAATTAAAAATTTTTCTACGTATTATTTAGATTTAAGACATCTATTTATACCTATAAAATATAATAAAATAACTTAAAATATACTTAATCTCTAATATTATGCAACTATTTCTATTTTATTGAAATCAAATAAATCTTCTCAAAAGATTTATTCTATTGTAACTTATCTTAAATTCCAACATAAGTTTATTGCTATTTTCATTCTAAAAAGTAGCTTTAATAAAATAATATTAAATCATAAATTCATGTTTGAATTATGTATGTATGTATGAATATCACCTTACACGTCTCTAAGGGAACAAAATTCCGTGCAAAGTACCTCTTCCTTATAGTAGCTTACACGATACTCATACTGGAACTACAATAGATAATTCTCTGGTTCAAGTCCCCTCATTAGTGGCTCCTAATTTCATATGGGGAAGGTGACCCATGGTGGGCGCCCTTGGACAAGATCGGAGCCTCCCAAGTGGTATAAGAAATTATTTCTACAATCACAGGTTTGAGTGTTGATATGTGTACAAAATTTCATATCAACATAAACTTTAAATAAAATTTTCATTAATACAACTAATCGAGTAAAGTAGGATATTTATGGTACTTACTTTTGCTTTTGGTTTAATTAAAATTCCATTTGATACCCAAGATGAGATAGGATGTTTAGGACATCTATTTTTTGTTGGTTAAAATTAAATAAAAAATAGTCAAAAAGAAGTAAGATACCTAGAATATGTACATTCCTAAATTAATTCTTCTTACTTAAATGATATCAATATATGTAGTATATTTAAAATGATTAACTTTATCAATAAATAGGATAATAATAAAATATTTCAAAACTAGACATTTAAGTAATAGTTCTTTAAAAAAAAAATGAGATATTTAATATTTTTTTTCATACTTAATCAACCTTTGATTCTAAACTTTCATATTTTTAAGTGATATAATATACCATTATTTAAATAAATGGGGACTTCATTTTTTTTTCAAAAAATTAAAATTTTTGGATCACCTCAACATATAATTTTTTATCTTTCTTTTCATATTTTTATTTTGTCGATTGCTTAGGACTACAAGTAATTAAATCTTACTATAGGAGCTCCAATAGAGCCTAACCATGATTTTTAATTGTTTTTAAGTTTTGTTAATTTTCAAGTATTCTTATCTATTGAGTGTTGATTGTTATGCATTATTATTATTTAATTGAGATAATTGATCACCATCTTAATTAATCTAATGCAAGTTAGAGTGGATATCATTCTTAGCTTGAGTTAGCTTCCTATAATCAACACCATCAATGGCTTTCTATAGGTGCCATGTATCTAGAGTTTATATGACAAATAATTCTCATAGGAAAAAAATATCAGTTTTATTGAAAAAGGGTTTAACTATCAGTGTATGAAATTAATAAGGTAAAAATGTTATTACTCTATTTTGGGGGTAAAATTGCTATTTTACTAATTGAAGAAAGTATAGCAGTGAATTTATCGCGAGTTATTGATTCCGGCACGGCACTGAGTTGACCCACGGCTGATATTCGCTCCCCTTCCCGGTCAAATTAGAACGAGAAAACAATAAAAATAAACCAAAACCATGATGAAGGATATCATCATGATCATGGCTATAGCGAGAACCTCGTTAACCTACTCTGTTTCTCTTGCGCTTATTTCATTTCTGCTAATTTCGACGACTATTATCGATACGATTGTTGTTGTCTCTGCAAAGCATGGAGTTTTCAGCCTTAAGTACAGATATGCAGGGCAAGAACGGTCTCTCAGTGTTCTCAAAGAACACGATAGCCGCCGACAGCTTCGTATTCTAGCAGGCGTCGATCTTCCTTTGGGCGGAACAAGTCGACCGGATGGAGTCGGGTTGGTTTGATGATTTCACTCTTTTAGGACAAAATTCGTGCTTTGAAAAGGATATGGTTGATTGATTGCTTATTCTTTTGCTTGTTATTGAGCTACACTTCATTTTCATTTGGCTTTATTTTTTATTTTATATAATTACCATAATTTCTAGTTCTAGATTCTTTATTTGAATATTTTAATTACTCGAATTGCTTGTGCTTTGAAATAGTTAAAGTGTACTTTATGTTTATTTTTATTTCTGATTTATGTATGTATATATTTTTTTAGTGAAAACCACTTTCAAGTGTATTTACAACAAATAGTTTGCTCAAAAGCACTTTATAACTCACTCTTAGTCCTTTTACTTCAATATTATTAAGTTGGCTACCATCTCTTTATGATCATTATGATTTTGTAGGCTTTATTATGCTAAAATTGGAATTGGAACACCTACGAAGGACTATTACGTTCAAGTAGACACAGGAAGCGATTTAATGTGGGTAAATTGCCATGAATGCAAAGAATGCCCACGAAGAAGCTCCCTTGGTGTATGGTTCTCTTCCTTAATTATTATTTTCTTCATGTTTCTTGTTTCTTGTTTCATTCCTATTGATATATGCATCGTAGAGATGATGGGTGTACTGTTCTTCCTTATGTCAGATTGAGCTTACATTATATGATATAAAGGAGTCATTCACTGGGATATTGGTTACCTGTGATCAAGAATTTTGCTATGAGTTCTTTAGAGGTCCGTTATCTGATTGCACAGCTAATATGTCATGTCCATATCTTGAGATATATGGAGATGGGAGCTCCACTGCTGGATACTTTGTAAAGGATGTTGTACAATATGATCGAGTTTCTGGGGATCTCCAAACTACATCGTCAAATGGAAGCCTTATATTTGGGTGTGTCGGTCTGCACTTTTCGAACTCTCTTATTTTCTAGTGCATATTTATATGAGTGATATTTTAGTAATTAGCTGTGTGCATAAATATTTTGAGGATTTTGGTCTGATGTATGGGTGATATGGGGCTTAAAAACCTTAACATTGCAACTAATTGTTATAACTGATTTTTAAGTTTTGTAATCAGTACTCCTAGTTTCTCCCATTAGGTTGAGGTGTTTCAGTTACTTTGCAATTTGCATCTGATAATGAGTCTCCCCATGCATGTGAACTTCTATTATCTTTTTTTTAGTTTCTTCTCTTTGCAGTTGACTTCTGAATTAATTTGTGTTCTTTCTGTGAAGTTCATGATGAATAAACTGGCTTGTTAATAGTCAATTTATGATAGGTACGAAGAATATTCTCTAATATCTGTTATCGGAGTATCTGAATATTCTCTCTCCCTGTCTCTCTCTGTATTACAAGAGAATGAAATGTAGTTCATTTGTCTGATCACAAGGAAGAAGATTATGCAGAGATTAAAGATTTTAGGCCTATTAGCCTATGACAAGCTTGTACTAGATTGTAGCTAAATTCATCTCTTAGATTTGGGTTGTTCAAAGAGATGCCATGTTGAGCTTATAATCAGCTTTTATTATGGGGAGACAAAATTTCAAAGCAGTTTTTGTTGCAAATGAAAAGGTGAAAAGTTTAGAAACAAAAAATGAATTAACACTCCTGATGGGGACTTCCAACAATTTAATCTAATTTGGAAGGCCAAAGTCCCTCCAAGCATCTAGATATTTGGTTGTTTGTTGACTTGTGGAATAATTAACAGTGCTGATGTTATTCAAAGAGAGGATCCTGGAATGAATTTGTGGCCATCTGGGTGTGTTCTGTTATGAATAGGAAGAGAGAGCTATGTCGGAGACCGGGAAAACCTGCCCAAACTCTGGGGAGAACATATTTAGACCAAATAAGTGAACACATTCATGGGCTTGGATACCACTTCCAACCCAAAACCTTAAGGCATTGGGTCTATAGATCTATTTCATTTATATATTACTTATTTGCCTTGTAACTTTTCAATGTGGGATTTTTTCACTTCACATACTCACACTTGATATCCCAACAATCTCCACCTCAAGTGTGAGTCTCTTCCACATTAGACTTGGACTTTACTTGCTCTCTCTTAAACGGAAGCCTTTCTTTCTTTTTTATTTGAGTATCATTGTATTTTCAAGAGCTCGTACTCCTACCAAGTTCAGCCCGCTTATCCCAGAGTCTGCCAATGCTCTATTTAGAGTCATGTGAGAGGCGAACGTGCTCTTTTCTTCGAAGAACTGCGTCTTACAACTCTACCTTAGACTGACCCACTCTCTTTGGGTCATCCTCTTTGAGCCATCTTTCTTGAGAGTCATAGCTCTTTTATCGTTTCTCATGACAGCAGCAATTACGAGAATACACATATAACATCGTCTCTATTCTCGCGTCTCTTCTGAGTCATCAGCTCTGATACCACTTGTCAAAGACCGAAAAAACCCGCCAAACACACCCCAACTTCAGAGAGAACATATTTAGGCCAAATAAGTGAACACATTCATATACTTGGACACCATTTTCAACCCAAAACATTAAGACGTTGAGTTTATGGATCCATTCCATTTGTATATTAATTATTTGCCTTGTAATTTTTCAATGTGGGACTTTCTCACTTCACACACTCACACTTGACATCCCAACAAGCTGACAACTTGTTTCTCTACTGTCCAACACCTTCTATCTTGCGGGCAATTTATGCAACAAATCTAGAATCTCCAGGGTAGTTCCAAGGTCTAGTGAGAGAGAGAGAGAGAGAGAGAGAGAGAGAGAGAGAGAGATGATGATGATGATGATGATGTATTTTTACACTGTCCAGCAGCAGCTTCTATCTTCAGGGCCAATGTATGCAAGAGCACTAGAATTCCCTGCGCTGTTCCTAGGTCTTGTTGTTAGAGAGAAATAGAGGTTGAAATGCTGTATTAGCTTTTATGATACCATTTGTTTGTACTTTATTGGTAGTGTGTAGATATTAGGAGTGGTCAGCTGATTTGCAATTTCCGTATTTTTTTCTCTTTAAAATAAATTGTTTTATGTTATTACTAAAGAAAAAGAAAAAGAATCTGAATACACAAGCACAAGGTTTGAAGACAAGGCTACAATGGTTTTCATGTCTCTGTTTGATAGAGGTAGCACTATGAATTTTTTACTTTCTTGAATTGTACCCTTTATGTAATTTTTTTCCTATATCAGATCACGAGATTTTGACATCTTGTAGTTGATAAATTGTGCATGTATTTTTATAATATTCAAGTATATTCATTTATTTATTCTTTTTCGAAGCTGTGGTGCTAGACAATCTGGGAATTTAGACTCATCTAACGAAGCAGCACTTGATGGGATACTTGGTTTTGGAAAATCAAATTCATCTGTGATTTCACAACTGGCCTCATCTGGAAGTGTGAGAAAGATGTTTGCTCACTGCTTAGATGGAATCAATGGAGGTGGCATCTTTGCTATTGGGAACGTTGTCCAACCAGAAGTTAACATGACTCCATTGGTACCAAATCAGTAAGTATTATATTTTTTGAAAAATATATATATATTTTTTTTGGCTTTCTATGTTTCTATATATGGATTCTGCTTTCTGAGTGCTTTTTCTTTCATATATTTTTTCAACCATTTTGCTGATCAGATTTGGTTTGTTTATTATTTAATTTTTGATAAGAAACAAATTCATTATTTTATTTTATTTAACATCATAGCTTTTACAGTTCTAATTTTTTTTTTGGATCAAAATCACTGCCACACGGTGTTATGAAATTGTTGTCGTTCTTTATCATTGCCAATTTGTTATTCTTACTTTTTGACCCAGGAAAATTTTGTTCCTGAGAGGCTACATTTGTCAATGACAACTAGTAGAAGGTGCAACAAAGGTTATTAATTTAAAATATTTGATTAGTGGTGATTAGACCCAGATAGAAGTTTGGAGAAGGCTTATATTGTCATATAACAGACTCACTAATGAGTTGACTTCTTTTGTGCTTTAAAATCAGTATATCTTTATTTTGCACTCAGTGAACTTGATTAGAAAGCCTCAAATACTAGATTACTATAGCAAGTTATTAATCTTATTGGTAAGGTATCCCTTTACTTTTGATAACCGATTTTGATGTTTGGGGTCTTTAAGAGGTTTGTGAGCTTGAAGTGTGATTACAAAGTGAAGTTTAAACCAAGAAAGTGGCTTTCATTGTATTCGCTTATTGAGTTTAGTGATGAAGATTAAGGGGAAAATCTCTCCAAAGAATAAGGTGAAAGGTGATGGAATAGGCAATTTGTGCATTAACTTATTTCTTTTGTGTATTTATGTGTTAGTTACTGAAAATTCCCTCCATATAATGGTGCCCTTCGAACTTTTAGCAATAATCATCATCTTGCAGTATTTAGTTTTGGAATGGGTAGGTAAAACTGCATGCATTTTGTCTGCGGGCAAGATCTTTTTTTTATGGTTCTTTAGTGACAATGGTTGACTCGGATTAGTCATGACCTATGCACTACCAAGGATCAAGAAACTAGGTTCATTAAGATTAAATATTGGTTAGAACTGTGCAATATCCTTATTCTAAGTAATTGGGAAGCTGATGTATGTTTATGATTGATGGCATGAATTATGCAAACTGGCTTATTTAATATGTTTTGGGTTCTTTTCTTTTTGGTAGACCTCTTTTCAACTGTTTTTGCAGCTTTGATCATTTGAATTAACAAATCTTCAGTCTACTCTTTATCCGAAAAAAGATGGAGGTTGTGAGGTGGGAGAGAGAGCTGCCGACTCCATTTTGCTGAATGTTTAAATTTAAGGAGATCATAACTATGCTGGCAGATTACTCAAGATCCTCATATGCTCAATATATCCTTCACTAAAAGCTATTACTTGATACTCCCATAAAATTTGCTTTATTATCCTTTTTTTCCTAAAAAAAGGAAATACAAAAGAGAAGGTGAAATCTCAAATGAGAATTTTTTTGCCTTTACTTAAAGGGTTTGGTGAAAACAGTTGCTGACCTTTCTGCTAACTCAAATTTGGATTTCCCTTTTTCTTCTTCTGTGAATCAGGATAGAGTTTTCTTCAGCAAACCAACTTCTAGTTGGTGTCAATTAGGTCTTGCTTGTGTGTATAGGAAGAGACAGATATGCTTTAGATATTTTGGCTGAGTTGGTCTAAAAAAATGGTCTCAAGCTTTGGATTGTTAGGACTTCTGCTTGAAGAAGAAATTCTTGGGGTTTGAAGCTAAGTGGTCTTTTGAGGTTCACATAGTGAAAGACAGATCTGGTTATGTCATTGCAGGCACAATGTCAAGGGTGTGTTTGATGATGTTTTTCGAATGGCATCTTAAGAAAATGAAAATGAAAATGATGATTTAGATTTTGTGTTTTTGGATTCATAAACTGTCAAGCAGTGTGTTTGGGAAACAATAAACTGGAACAATAGGGGAAGACAGCCTGCAATGGTGCAAGTGTGTGTTTGGCATTTTTTCAAGTGGTGTTTGACTGAATGAAAATGATGTTTTATATATGTGTATATGTATATATATTAGATATGCAAACTGTCTAGTACCGTGTTTTGGAAACAGTCATCTAAAATGAAAATGGCAAAAACTCACTTCGGTGTAATTATTAACAAACATTATTTTTCAAGTTGCCTTGGCTGTAGGAATGAGTTTTTATTTTATTTCGTTTAATATAATTTAAACTTAGTTGATTAGTGTAAATTTCAGTATAAAAATAATTAGATAAATTCAACAACAATTCAGATGGCATTTACTCCATACGAGAAAAATTTAACATTCTGTAATGCCATTGCACAATTTTAAATAGTTCATAAACATATATATTCTAGTAATCCATTGGCAAAATATATGGTAGACTAAGAAAACTATTGTTTCTTTTCATAAAAAAGTGAACTTAAATCTTTAGACTAAATAAAGGGTAAGACCTAACCACACCACCTGCTAAGGACCTTAGAACTACAAAGGGTTCTTTCTTTGAAACTAAAAAGTATTCTAGATGCAAATTTCATAGTCTCAGGCTTTGTCTTTAAAAGAAGATAAGTTGTATCTGGCCAAACAGTGGAAGAAATAAAACATTGTTTTCCCCTTTTCCTGAAACAATAAAAAAGATTAGACATTTTGAGCTACCAAATTTATATTTTAATCAGGAAATAATAAGAAAACATGAGATACTTGAAATTTGGGCGTAGAAAATTGAATCCTAACCATAACACCTAAATTTAAATTTTTTAAGTCATTTGTAAATTTCTGGAAATCATGATCTATGTGCAGGATTATATTACTTTTGTTTACCATTGGATGGGAGGCTGGTGAAATACTCTCAGGGCTGTGAAGACTTTAAAGTGAAACATAAGGTGTGCTTGGATTGAGGTGTTGTGACTTTGAAAATATAACTGCAATGAAATGGAATCACTAGGTGCCAAATATAAGTAGAAAAGTTAGTGGAGTGCACTAAAAGTTAGGGTTTACTAAACACTTTTGAAAGATAAATAGAAGCACAACGGTCCCAAACAATCCCATAGTGAAAGTAGAAAGTATTATCTTCTTTTCAAAGTGTTTTTACTGTCGTACAGTGAGTTATGTTTGTTTGGTGTAATAAAAAATGTGAAATGTTCGAGTACTTCTTCCTAAAAAGGATAAGTGCTTCATTGGTGTAAATAAACTTTCAGGTTTAACATGGTCTAGTAGAATGTTAAAGATATTGCATTCAAGTGAAGAGTGCTTGTTCCCTCTTCTGTGATGATTACATTGTGGAAAACATCATTTCTCAATCCTGTTGTCATTGTGGATTTTTAACAAGATTTTCCAACCATGAAACCGCAAAATGTTATACTAGTACAACATTTCTTATATATGGTCTTGGTATCTAAGTTTGTTCTTTTATATGTCCCCTTTTAGTTTCTCGATGTTTTGCATTAGTCATTGTATTGACATTGTAAATTGTATGTTACTCAAGACTTAGATTTACTTCTTAATCCTGTTAAATATTGGGACATGGAAATTTCATCTATTAAGTGATGTCTTGTTCTAAAAAAATTTTTAGGCCACATTACAGTGTCAATATGACATCAGTTCAAGTTGGCCGTGATGTCCTAAATCTTCCAATAGATGTATTTGGAGTAGGAGACAGAAAAGGGACGATAATAGATAGTGGTACAACCTTGGCCTATCTTCCAGAAATGGTTTATGAGCCATTAGTAATTAAGGTATGTGGCGTTGAAATTTTAAATTTTGCAGTATGCCAGTGGAAGGTGCTTTCTTACAATGTTCCATATCACCTGTTTAGATAATCTCTCAGCAGCCTGGCTTGAAAGTCCAAACAGTTCATGATGAGTATACATGTTTTCAGTACTCTGGAAGGTATGGTGTAATTTTACATGTGTAATTATCATGAAAGCAATAAAATTGTCCAAGAACTCTACTTTCATGTGGAAATATGAAAAAGTTGCTTGAGGAAATATGTTCATAAATTGTTTTCTTTTATATCCTTTTGATCGTGTAATTCGGCCCAGGATGTCTATAATACTAAGCATCACTTAGGAACTGATTTTAGTGATTAATGTTTTTGCTGATATTTATTTTATCACTCTCTAGGTTCTTAGTATACCGCAATGTGGTTATTTGGTAGGATTCCTTTTTCTTTCTCTTGGTTGATGAGTTGAAGGTAACTTAACTTAAAGAAGAATGACCAAATATTTATTTCTTTTTTCTTTTCTTGTTTTTGTGTGTTGGTGTTGACTCTGGCATGGAATTTTTAACATGTAATAATGGAGAGAAAATGCAAGTGTTTGATCATTGTATTTCTATAACTGTGCACTGGTTGGGTAATAGTTGGTTCACCTGGTAAGATCTCTTGAGGTGGTACCAGAGATTTGGCCGTTGAATTCTGTTCATGTGATTTTTTTAAATAAATAGTTTAACTATTGTTTTATTGACTATGCTACTTAGTTCATTTTGTACAGTTTTTTGTTGTATAATATTCATATAGTCTTAATACTGTTTCAGATGTTCGGTTCTACATGATTAGTAAATGACTTCTATTTTTTTTTCTGATGGAGCTTCTAACTTTATTAGTTATTTTACCGCCATTTCTCAGTGTATCGGGTTTGAACATTACTGATTCTGATTTCACATGCTTTCATTAAGATAACTTATATTTTCCTTTTGCTTGATCTGTTTTGATATGTATGCTTTACTGAAATATACATTACAGAAACAAGATTGATTTAATTAAATATTTGTTCCAAGTAAGGCCAACAGTAGTTTTACTTGCGAACATTGTTTCCTTTTGTAGTGTTGATGAAGGATTTCCAAATGTCACTTTTCATTTTGAAAATTCTGTTTCTCTGAAGGTTTATCCACACGAGTATCTATTCCCCTTTGTAAGTATGATGAGCTGTTGAAATTTACAAGTACCTACTTATTGATGTTTCCCTTTATAGCATTCTTGCTTGCTTCAGTTTTTATAAAACTTCGATTTCTCTGTAAAGCTCGAAATATATTATTTTACAAAGTTATCATTGCAATGACTTTTGTTGGTCTGCGCTTCAATTATACAAATTCAGAATTAAATACCACTATTATGATACGTTCCTAGTTACTATGCTATGATACCCACCAATAATTGTATCCTATTTACATTCAGATTGCTTATTTTTGTAATTATCTTTTTTCCTCATTAAGTGCCTCCCCATGGAGAAAACCACAAGTTTTTTGCTGACAAATTTATTACAAGTCCGAGGATAAAACTTTTTGTTCAACCAAAGCCGCTAACTTCGTTTCCTCATTCAGTTGCCATTTACAAATATGTTAATATAAATAGGTGGTCTGAGATATTAAGGTATCATAATGGAGGGTATGTTAGGTGCCTTGAAAATTTGAAGGTAACACTATCATTTTCTTTGGCCAGTGCTGTTTGTTCTCCCAACTAGTTAGTGGATTTGAGCAATCTTATTCTCAGCAATTAACCCAGATTCTTTTCTTCAAAGTTTCTTTAAATTCAAGAAGATTTGACATTATTTCAGTTTTTGTAATTACATATATCCTCCTGATTTAATTGTGAATTCTTAACTTTCCACACTTTGGTTGGATATATGCAATTTGTATCTCAATTTTTGGCCAGGCCTTTAAATATCAGGTTACTGCCTAAGATACCACTTTTAGCTTATGTCCTCATAGAATTATCACTCTTTAGTGTACCGTCCTCAGTCTTCTTTTTTTTTGGAAAAGTCCGCAGTCTTCTTTGAACATGGCCAAATTACCTCAGCTTCCAATCTTGTTAACCCCTTCCTGAAGCTGTGATTGTTGCATGACATTTACATTTGATTTTCAGCTTTACTAGATGCTACACTGGACATTTCCTTGAATAATCTCATTTTATGATGCTGTTCTTGCAGGAGGGCATGTGGTGTATAGGTTGGCAAAACAGTGGAATGCAATCTAGGGATAGGAAGAACCTGACACTTTTGGGAGGTATACCTAATATTTTATACATGTTGATCATAACTCAAGCTGAATGGTTATATGCTGGATAATCTCCATAGAATTTAGGTCATTTCGTACTTTTATTAAGTATTTCCTCTTTAACCATACTCTCTCAACTTAAGTGTTAACCTGCGTACTCAATGACAGTAGATGAATTCATTACCATCATTCAGGGGCATATTTTTGTTAAATTCTTGTTAATGTCAGTATTGTCTTTTCTCTATACCTTTACCTAAAATTGTTATTTGCCACTTCGTATCTCCAGCTAGTGCCAAAATATTGGTGCATTTGTAAGCAGCTGGGCCCCTAAAGGAAGAAGACATATAGAGAAATTCTTTGATTCACATGTTTCCAGCAACCCTCTTCATGAACCATTCATTTCATACTCTGTCTTCTGCTGCCACTAGGCCATTTTAAGATTCTAATTATCAGGATACTTATTTTGAACATCTTTGTGATTTACTCAGAACCTTGTAATGTAAAATATAGCTATACCTTGAGCTTTCTTATATAATATATTTATATCTATGGTATTAATTAACAATTCCATGACTATCCAATTGAATAAGGAGCAATGATGAATAGTGAAGATCAATGGAAAACTATAATTCTTGTAGATATGAAGGGTAAATTTCAGCTGGCGGTCATCATTTTTTGACAAACATTAAATTGCCCCAAGTTTTTTGTAAGTCTACACTCCACCACGATGTCTTTATGGTCTTCAGTTAAGGTTAATAATATGTTTAAGAGTATAATGGAAATTGCATACAATAAAATTAATAAAAAATCGTATACATACTATTGTTATGAAGATACAAACATACCCTCATAACAGATATTTTGTTCTGTCTCCCCCTTATCTCTTCCACCCAATATATGCCACTGCAGCAGTCATGCATCACAACCCTCGCATGGCCAATGCTTGGCATAAGCTTCTCTATCCTTTTTGATTTATTTTTTGTTTGATTTGTAAAAGTAGTGGCTAGTGGGTAAAAGTAGTGGCTAGTGGGTTTGATTGTTAAGGTGGTGATTTATGCAAAGAAATTTTGATTTGCAGGAGTGGGCATTTATTTGTTGGAATTAATTTGTGTAAATTGTTTGATTGCTTGTGGAGAAAATAAAGATAGGAAGAAAAGGAAAGAATAGGGAAAAAAGATTTATAATTAATTTCAAAACCACAAAAATATTTTGCATTTCCTATATACATATAGGATTTTTTTTACTGCATAGATTTAAAAATGTAGATGTATAGTTTTGGTCAACTATAGTGAACCATGCATTTTGACAATAGAAACTAATGGTCTAGGGTGTGACTTGGTGTAGACTTATAATAGAAGACTTGAGGATGATTTGATGGTTGTCAAAAAATTATGGGATCAGTGAACGTTTACCCTTTTTTTAAAATTAAGACAAGTGCAGCTGCAGTATTCTTACAACATTTTCCAAGAAGTTAATATTGTAAATTAATATTTTAATTATCCTTGCATCTTTAAGCTTCTACACTCGACAAATTGGAATCACCTAGTCACCATATAGAAAATTTTTTAAAATTCTTACATGCTAGAGTTTTAACTAATTAGACAATATGAGTTACAGTTATTTGGCCTTTAGTGGACCTGATACAGGTTAAGTTTTCTATAAGCATAAATTAACAGTGTGGGCTTCCTCCTGCTTTTCTATCATAGGTATCTCTTTCTTCTTTATTTTGCTTCATTGGGAGGTGGTTATAACATTAGGTTCTGCATTCTAAAGGCGCTGTAGATTTTATTTATTTATTTATTTTCTCTGTAAAGTTCTGTGGTTTGGTTTTGCTCGCTGGGATTTCTTGTCTCTGTCTTTTTGGACTTTTAGTCTGCTCACTTGTACATTTTTCTTTAGCTAACTTAGATTTCTTCTTCTGTTTCTTAGTAAGAAAGAAAAGAAGACATATTTTCGAATATCCTTACAAGCCTTATTCTGTTGTTATTTCCCTTGCAGATTTAGTACTTTCAAATAAGCTAGTGTTGTATGATCTTGAAAATCAGGCCATTGGGTGGACTGAGTACAACTGTGAGTATCAAATTACTTTTCGATATCATTTTGAAAGTGTTCTGTTTCACTGTCTTCATTTTTGCCTTTAGAAGTTGCATCAGTACCTGATTATTATTGATTGCTTTTGCATCTGTGTTGTTTGCAATATCTGTAACATAAATTACTCATTGCTTGAACAAGAGGGAACTAAAACCAGCAGCTTATGGAACCAATTCTCAATCTCTTTAGATAATTGGAGGTGTATTTACATATGATGGGTGGACATGCGTAGATATTATATAGCACCCTTGTTGGATGCTGTCTACCTTCTTGCCACCTTGCATGTATACATAATGAGAAACTGTCTGAAAGGTAATTTAGATGGATTCATTATCATGTAATGTGCCGGTGGAAAATTGAAAGTGTGTGTGTGCTTTTCAATCACAAATATAGGTGGTGCTTCTTGAGATCTTTTAGGTGGTGTTGTGGGAGATGATACAATGAAGCCTATAATGGTATAGATTTGATATTAGGCAGTGTATATGAAATTAAATTTTATTTTTAATATGAAGCAGGTTTACGTGATGTAGGATAAATTATTCAATGACATAAAACACCAATGAATGGAAGAAATAATTGAAGAATAGCTGAAGAAACTGAAATACTTTGTTCAATAATCCGTCAATAACTTCAAGCCTTACCCAAAATTGAGGAAATCCCTAAATAGGACAAGAAAAGAAATCTAATTCTAATGAGCAATATAAGAATATGACTTGCACGCCTAACAAAATCTCGACTTTAAATAAAATTAATCTCAAATTCCTAAAATCCAAAATAAACAATGATTCTTGATTTTTTTTTGAACTCTTGGTCTGTGGCATCACATCTTGGGTTATTTTCAGTTACGTATTGCTACATGATGTTGGATTCAAGAAATTAGTGGTAAAATAATTTAGGAAGTCTTATTGGGCCTGATTTGATTTTGCCTCATTAAATAGGATTAAGTCTTATTTGGTCTTATTAAGTTTTTCGTTGATGAAATTTTGTGTCTAAGTTTCAAGAGAATTAAGATTTCTGTGTGGTTGATGACAGGTTAAAGTATTTGGCTTAGGATTCGCTCCATGTTTAGTAAATTCTTAGTTGTCTTGTTCACCTGTGGTGCTGAAGAAAATCTTTGTGACTGTATATAGCTGCTTTATAAGATATTTACTCATAAAATATTACATCTGAATGAAATGAATGCTGTGCTAAGAGATTTTCATGAATTTTCACTAATTAGTTATGCTAGGGGATCTCAACTCTATTCTTAACATGAATGCAGTTATCGTGGTTTCTTGGTGTGATCTTAAACTTTCATTTGTTTTCTCACAATGTGGGCCACATAATTTTAAGTTTTATCAACTATTTCTCAATTTGGGATTGATGGTAGTTAAAAAAGTAATTGAACACTTCTGCAGTAAAAAGCTGGACCTTTTCCTTCACTTCTGTTGACCTATCTATGATTTATTTCAGGCTCTTCAAGCATTAAAGTGAAGGATGAACGGACTGGAACAGTGCATTTAGTGGGATCACACACTCTTTTTTCTGATTGCAGTTTGAATACCCAATGGGGTATAATCTTACTTCTGTTGACTATATTGCTACATTTACTGATTCACCAAAGTTAATACATAATGCCGATAGCCAACTAAAGATTAAAGGAATTGTGTACAAAGAAATTCAAAGGGGTAAATTGATAAATCAATACAGAATGATTTCTTGACCTGTGTATATACGTTCAGACCTAACAAAACCACCTAGGATGAAGATGTGCTAGACATTCACTGAGCTTAAATTTTCACTGGCATATTGAATTAATGAAAACTTATGAAAATAGAAAACAAGCTTTTTCTCTGGGTAGTTGGATTTAGACCTTGACTTATATATTGGCTTTTGTACTGGTGGAAGTGTAATTAATTTCTTAAAATTATATTGAACGGTGATATAAATTTACTTAATGAATCATTTCCTTCTGGGTGGCCACCATGTTTTCTATATTGTTCTAGGGCAAAACTATTTGTACCGGGGCTTTGAGAATTCAAAATTCCTAACTGTTGCAATACCCAAAAGCTTGATTGAATGTGATAGGTTGTGACAATATAGATGTCAATAAAAATAGCATTCGTTAAAACATTTGCAGAGGATAGCCCTAATTACGCATATGTTATTACAGATGTTAAATGTGTCCAAGTTGAAGCTTAAACTACTAGGTAAAAATGCCTGAGCATGGAATTTGTAGCCATATCAAACACTATGATTAACAAATGTGCAATATTTTGGCACTATTCATGTGCATATTGATATGTTTAAGCTAAACCTAGATGGGGAAACTAACCACATAAATGAATTAAATTAAAGAATATATTGTAGTTTTCTGTGATCCCATTCTAGACAAACCTAACCAAAGAGTTTAAACTACCAGATAGACTCAAATCATAGCTGTAAGTAGACATGCTGGATAGAATACTTATTCAAACATAATGCTTATTCAAAGGGCTACATGTGGTCTAAATAACAACCTATCCCAAAACATATGCAAATTTGATTTTGATAACTTATTATATGCATCCATCCCTGGAGTTTAATTTATTTGGTTGAGAATGAAATTGGTTCCAATACCATGTTAGATTTTCCATGAAAAAAGTTGAAGTTATTTGGTAGACAACCTAAATAAGTAACCATATGAAACACTAAATTGTAGGCACTTATTTCCAAGTTTGGTGGTTGTCAATTTTTATCATTAAGAAGTGAGTAAATCGAAAAGAGCATGTGAAGATATCTACTTAGTTTGATTTGGAATCTAGTTTGAATGAAAAAAATTTAAGATGCCTTGTAAGAATGATTGTAAAAAGAATTTTGGATAGTGATATTGTTGATGCAGGAATTTCACAAGATCTTGAACTCCGTGAACCACTAGATTGATCCTCCGTTGATGAATTAGGTTTGCCTAAAAACAGAAAACAGGAATAAGGGAACAAGCCGGTTTTCTAGCAAAAACTATCCGATACTTAAGTTAGGGTTTTTCTTTAAGATGTTTGAGAGAAGCTGAAAAATGGCAGCAAGTAGTTTTTTTTAGAAAGCTTACCTATGTCGTGGATCATAACACCTTCTATAGTTAAATTTTGTAATAGTAAGACGTGTGTTAATTATTGCTTCTCTCCACACGTCTCGGGCTATGCCTCGAAAATTACTGATTGTAGCTGTCGTTGTTGTTATTTGCATTTATTACTCTATAATCATTATCCATAATTATTAGCTTTGGATATCTGGTTTGAAGCTATTAGACGGGTCAAATCACGGTTATAGTTGATCAGGGCCCCTTCGGTTGAAGATCGTTGCCTTGGATCACCAATAGCAATACTTCAACTTTCCAAGATCCTTTATAGGTCTCGTTTTCATGTATCTTTCAGAGACCCTCATGATTCTAGGAATGTAGAAGTACCGAGGTTCTCAGGGTGAGAAGTAGAAATCACGGGACCTTGGGGTCTCATACACTTCTCATGATCTGAAGATCTCGTGTGATTCTCTTTTGGCATATCGAGATTTCGGACACTTTCATCGAGACTCAATATGGTAGCAAGTGTTTGCCTCGAGGGATTCCTACAACTTGCGAATACACTTCTTGTGAACTTTGAGCTATCACCAACTAGCTAACCTTAGGGATCACTCCCCATTAATGCGTTGACCACATTCTTTTTCTTCTCCCCAACATAAGTCCTGTAATATTTAGTAAAAATTTATTTTTAATGAAAACTATATTCTGCGTAAGCCTCTCACGAGAGTCATGGGCTCTATATGGGGTGCATGAGATTCGATATCGAGTGAGAGAGCTTTGTATAGAGAATGTAAAGCTCGGAGTTGAGCGAGAGAGCTCATAAAACAATATCTGTAGCTTCATAGCTGAAATAGATATTAGTAACTTTGTCGTTAAAGTCGATATTTGTAGTTTTGTTGCTGAGAGGCAGATAAAGTCGATATTTGTAATTTAGTAGTTAAAGTTGATATTCATAACTTCATAGCTGAAATAGATATTCGTAACTTCGCAATTGAAATCAACATAGTTTTATAAAAAAGAATATAGATATTACATGTAACACTTTCTCATAAAATAATATCTGTAACTTTGTAATTGAAATCAATGTAGTCTCATCTGAAAAAATGTAGATAGTGCACGTAACACTTCCTAATAAAATAATATCTATAATTTTGTAGTTGAAATTAACCTAGTCTCATCCGAAAAATATAGATAGTTTTACATCGAGTGAATTAACTTAGTATCATCGAGCGAATAAGCTTGGTATCATTGAGCGAAGAAACTTGGCATCGAGTGAACAAACTTGGTATCATCGGGCGAACGTACTCGATATCATTGAGCAAATGAGTTTAGGAACATTAAGCAAAAGGGTTTGGCATCGAGTGAATAGACTCGGTATCATCGAAAAAATAAGATAATATCTGTAGCTTTGTAGTTGAAATCAACCTAATCTCATTCGAAAAATGTAGATAGTTTTGCATTGAGTGAATGAACTCGGTATTATCAACTGAATGAGTTCGGTATTATTGAGCGAATAAGCTTGGCATCGAGTGAATAAACTTGGTATTATCAGACGAATGTGTTTGGTATCATCGAACAAATGAGTTTGGGATCATCGAGCAAATGAACTCAGGAACATTGAGCGAAGAGGCTCGGCATTGAGTGAATAGACTCGGTATCATCGATTGAATGAGCTCAGTATTATCGAACAAATAAGTTCTGCATTGGATGAATAAACTCGATATCATCAAACGAATGAACTTGACATCAAGCAAAGGAGTTCAACATTGAGCAAAGGAGCTCGGTATTATCAAGTGAAGGAGTTCGGTATCATCGAGCGAATAAACTCGGCATTGAGCTAAGGAGCTCAGTATCATCGAGCGAAAGGATTGGACATTGAGTGAATAGACTTGGTATCATCGAGTTAAGGAGTTTGGTATCATCAAACGAATGAGTTCGACATTGAGTAAAGGAGCTCGGTTTCATTAAGTGAAGGAGTTTGGTATTATCGAGCTAAGGAGTTCGGTTTCATCGAGCGAGGTATCATGGAGGGAATAAATTTGATATCATCAAGCAGATGAACCCAATATTATTGAGAAGATAAGCTCGGCATCTATTTATAGTAGAAAGATAACCATAAACAAGGCAATATAGTAGTAGAAATAATAACATGTCTACAACAAAAAATAATTTCCAAGTTCAATCTCAGTAGATATGTTAGCAACTCTCATGCAAATAACATTAAGTTTTTGGCTGCTAGATGATTAATATATAGTTAATATTTATGACTGGAATTGAATTAGAAATAAAGATTGTTAGAAAAACTTTCTTGTGATAAAAGATAATCCTTCGGATGAGACCTCTATGATGAGATGAGAGACTTCTTCGGATGAGGTGATAAAATCTCTTTGAATGAGGCGATGAGATCTCTTCGAATGAGATGATGAGACTTCTTCGAATGAGGTGATGAGATCTCAAGAATATAAATTATTATTCATAGGCCAAAACTAGAAATAAAAATCATAAAACTCTATCTCTACCATTCATATCATAAAACCAGATCTCAAAATTATTCAAATAAAATTTCAGTATGATCCAACAATTAACGAATCCGTTTTTGCATTTTGATGAAAACTAGATAGAGTAAACGAAAATATGTAGCTTCATACGTTTGTGGGTTATTATTAATAAACCAAAACTGAAAATATAGATCACGAAACCTCATCTTCACTGTTTAAACCGTAGAACAAAATCTCAAAAGTGTCAAGCCCAAATTTTAGCATGATTTAACAGTTAACAAGTTCGTATTAGTATTTTGATAAAAATTAGTCGAAGTAGAAGAATCTACATTCTCTCCTTTTATTTCTTCACTTACTATAACAGCTATCTTTTCTGTTTTGTTGGAAAATGTTTTTTTGTAATTGCTTCCCATAGACAATGCCAAACTGTTGATGTATAAATTTCACACAATCTTGAACTCCGTGCACCACCAAATAGATCCTCTGTTGATGAACTCGGTTCACCTGAAAATAAAAAACAGGAATAAGAAAAAAAAGCCAGTTTTCCTGCGAAGATGCTTAGGTTAGGGTTTTTCTTTAAAATATTTGAGAAAAGCTGAAAAATGGCAGTAAGTAGGTTTTTTTTAGAAAGCTTACTTGTTTCTTGAATTATATAGTTGAATTTTGCAATAGTAGGATACGTGTCTGTTAATTATTGCTTCTTTCTGCACATCTTGGGATATGCCTCTAAAACCACTGATTGTAGCCGTTGCTGCCGTTATCCGCATTTGTTACTCTATACTCATTATCTGTATTTATTAGTTTTGGATATCTTGTTTGAAGCTGTGAGACGAATCAAATCATCGAGGTCCCTTTTGTTGAAGGCCCCTATGACCCTTGCCTTGGACCACCAATAGCAGTACTCCGACTTCCCACTATCCTTCATAAGTCTTACTTTCACATATCATTCAAAGGCACCTCATGATTCTAGGAATATAGAAGTACCAAGATTCTTGGGGTGAGAGGTAGAAATCACGGGATCTCAGGGTCCCATATACTTATGATCTGGGGATCTCGCGCGATTCTTCTTTAACATAAAATCGGGGTTTTCGGACACTTACACTGAAACTCAATCTGGTAATAGGTGTTCACTTCGAAGGATTCTCGTAATTTATGAATACATTTTTTGTGGACTCTGGGCTGTCGACAACTGAATAACCCTAGAGATTTTTGAGGTCATTCTCCATTAATACGTTGGTCACAAGTATATTTCTGCTAATGTAACTGTATATGCATGCTGCATGGACGTTGCATTTAGTTTATTATCAAATTTTGACTTTTTCTATCATTACAAATTTGAATGAATATAACTATGCTAACAGATTTTTAACATGTATTTAAAGAGAAAAGAGTCTTTCGTGTCAATGTGGTCATCCGTAACACATGAACTCTATATGGTTTTAAATGGTTTTCTACAATAGCAAATGAAGCTTTAGAATTTTCAATTAAGGATAGATGATTAAGGAGGCTGAGTCTGTGTCAAATAGACAATCATTTTCTACTCAACTGGCAATTGTCTCATGCTTAATGCATTGTGTTTTTACAATGAATAATATAATATAATATAATTAATTGGATAAAATATTGTGCCCTTTAGTTTTTGCAAAATTAAAATAAATTATTTTTCTTATATTAAACAAATTTAAATTATTTATTTATTATAAGAAATTGAGATTAAAAAGTTTAAAGTTTGTCAAAAGTTTAATACTTTTATAACTTTTATATTATTATTTATTTTTATTTTTTTAAAAATTATTACATTCAAATAATTTTAAACACATTTTCTTAAATCAATTACTATAATAAATATTTAATAGTTATATTTATTAATATTCTTAATTTAAATATTTTTAATTATTTCAAATCATCTTTATGAGACGTCTTATATCTATATATCAAATATATAAGTATTGAAAATGTGAAATAATACAATATTTGATTACTTTTTTTTATAAATATTCATAAATTATAATATGTATATGATTTTTCAATGGATCCCATGACCAATGATACGAGTTAAAAAGATTATACCTAAATATATTTAGATTTGATGCAATCATTACCATGCAATTTATAAATAATTCTAAATTCTTTTGAAATTGAAAGATAAATGGATGAGTATACTAAAGTACACTCTGTAAGTGAATAAAAATATATATACATAATTAATTATTTTAAAATTAATTAAACTTATAATAAGAAATAAAAAAATTAGTTTTTCTTAATATAACATACAATTCAAGTAAAAATCATTATTTTATTTAAAACATCATAAACCAAATCAAAATCATTAGATTAGCTCCTTTTTCTGGTAATTATTCGAGTCAAGAGTAATCTCGAAACCATTAATGAATTTTCTATACTAAGAAAATCAATGAATCATGAGTAAAATATTTATCATATAAATTATAATGTATGTACAAGATATTATAAAAATTTGTCCATCACTAACGTTAATCTCAAGTAGTTATGTAATATCCTTTGTGACTATCTTCTGCTTTTCACCTAGTGAATCACTTCATCACATCTAAAATCATCATCCCCCTTATAATGGTCCTACTCATGTACCACTCACCCGAATGGTCTATCCTATGTTTGTTTCGGGCTACTTTCTTATAACTACAATAAATATATATATATATACAGGAACGAAACCGAAAATCTATATTTGGGGGGGGTTGAAAACAAGTATATTGATATAAAATATAAAAATTAATAAATTATCACAAAAAAATAAAATTATTAAATTATATTATCATAATTAAAAATAA
>JAVXUL010137414.1:0-15152 GCA_035590515.1 Trichilia minutiflora
TCTCAAACAATTGGGATACGCACCCATCGTAGATAGAGTTTACTTATAATAAGAAGATTCTATGACCTAAATCATGCTTGAAATATAAGTTTTGCACTTAAAAACCCTAGGTTAAAAGCTTGAAAAACAACGGTTTTCAAAGATAATTACCTTAGGGCTTTGGTCAGACTTGGTACAAGCTTTCTAATTTGATGAAGATGAGACCAAAACCATGAAGCTCTATTCACTTTGTACCATCCTCTTCCTTCCTCATAGTGGCTGAAATTTGCCTGAGAGAGACAATAGAAATTAAGTCTTTTTCTTGCCAAAAATAATAAAAAATGAAAATATTTATATTTTCTTTTTCTTTTTTATTTATTTTAATTTTTATTTATATTATAAATATATTAAATAAATAAAAATAATATGATAAATTAAACTCATCTTATGTATGTGCAACCATGCAAAGGGGACCAATGAAAATAAAACACAAAATCAAAATATAAATTAATTATATAATGACATATATCTCAATTTTAGCCATAAATAAAATATGTTTTTATTCACTTATTTAATACTTAAATAAATCAATTAATGGCCAAATTAATTAATACAATAGATTAAACAAAATCCATAATTATGGTATAATTATCATAATGCCCTTGGTTGTATTTACACATAAGGGTAAAATGATTATTTCTATCTAAATTAAACATTTTAATTTAGATTTTACTATTTTATATTAAAATCATATTTTATTATATTTGATAATCAAAATTATCAAATTTAAATATGTAATTTATAATAAATTACACACATGTATCACATCAGGAGTAAAATGGTTATTTTGCATTAAATGAAACTATTTCATTTCATGTTCATCATTTTGCCTTAAAATCATATTTGAACATATTTGATAGTCATTATTATCAAATTTGGCAAGTTATTTACATTAAATAACCTTATGATATCATAATATCATCTCTTTAACACATTAAAGAGTATTTAATACGTATAACCATTACACGTATCAGTTTTGATCTTTTCTAATATTATCATGAGGGTGCTAGCCCTCTCTCGATAATATTTTAATTTCTCTCTCATATGAAAAAACGTTAGAGGATCTTGGTAGACCATGAAGGTTCACCTTGACTCAGCCGTGAACTGATGGTGAACATTTTAGCTCCAAATATTTTGGTCGCTCATCGACTATGGTTAGTATCTAGCAATACGTCATAGTCCCTAAGTCACA
Source organism: Trichilia minutiflora (assembly GCA_035590515.1). Taxonomy (NCBI): domain Eukaryota; kingdom Viridiplantae; phylum Streptophyta; class Magnoliopsida; order Sapindales; family Meliaceae; genus Trichilia; species Trichilia minutiflora. The sequence continues at coordinate 1,232 of JAVXUL010137414.1, forward strand.
ATGAAGAAGGATCTTCATTAAACCTTTCATCGATTGCATGTAACGTGTGAGTAATATCCTTCCGTCGTCGTATCCTAATTGAGATAGGGGTTCATGGACTGTCAAAACCCTAATCCCAATTCTTATTCGAATCGTCGATCATATATCAATATTATGTTGTGGTCACAGAATTATAATAAAGACATCATATCGATATTCAGTTAGGAACTTGACTCAGACTGAGATAACAGGAATTCTCAGTCCAATATGTCAAGTCAACGGATCCCATCTTGACTGTCAACCGAACCCCTATATGAAAAAAGCATACCCAAATTGGCTTCTTGTACAAAGCGTGATTAGCCTTGCACATATACACCATATGAAATATACCCATCCATACAGAGTCTGATTTCAGACGTCTCAAGTCAAAGGATTATGTCGTACACTATTATAATGTATCGATAAATTATTGACTACATGCATACCATGTGATTCATCGATATTCGATCCTGTTCAATAAATAGTTTATCAACTATAAATTCACACTAATGCCCTTATGATAATACTCATATTGTCAGCCTACATATATTATCATATAATATCATTAGACGGCAACTAGTATGCCTACTGTGTGATATAGTTGCCTAATCAATATCATGTACGCAGGGAACGTTTTGATAATTATTTAATAATTAAATAAAATTATTTGGATAATTTATATACATTCAATATTTATTTACATAAAAAATAAAGGAAGCAGATAATGTATGTAAATAAAGAACAATTTCTTTTAGTAATAAATATAAAGTTTATACAAGATTATAAGCCTTGAAATCGACAACACGAATGATTTCTAAGGTATAAACACTAATATTATCTGCATACAATAATACAAGAATTTAGCTAACTTTATAATTTTCTTATTCATTGCAATTTGACTAAAAAATTAATTTAGTTAAAAGTATAACCATAGTAATTAAAAGATTACTTTGACTTATCATCAAAAACACATTAGGATATCAATTTCCCTCCTTTTGATGATAACTAAACATTTAAGCAAGATAATAAACTCCCTTTTAATCTAACAAGTATTGTATTTAACAATTTAAATGTCCAAATACTGTCTCCTCCTTTTTGTCATCAAGTATAAAAGGGATAAAAAAAAAGGTAAGGTAAGAGAGAATAGGCAATGAGAAATCATCAAAAACATAAGGAAGAAAGAGGTAACCAAATGTATATATTACTATTTGATGCTAAGAGTAAGGGTACATAACTAAGAGCAAAAGGCAATAAAACAGAAAGAAAGAAAAACAAGGAGTAAGTAAAAAGTAATAACAACTAAGTAATAGACAATCATTAGCGACGAGTATGGGCACGTTTATGTTCACTCTCTTTTTGTGCATGACGAAGACAACTAGCCATATCCTCATAATCCATAGAGGAGTTAGAAGAGTAGCTGTCTGAAAAGGGAAACGATTACGAGCCAAATGGTGGCTAACCAAACAATGTCTGGCTAGATTATGGTTAAGCATATGATGACAGCGTACGTTGGTGATGTTAGGAAGGCAAAAGAACGAGAGTAGGAGCGAGAGTATGACGCATAAGGTACTGAATTTGGCTCAGCGATTCTCTAATCTCATTTCTATGAATACTCAAAAGGAGACCAAGATTGACAATTCGCTGGTACAAAGGAGCAAGAATATGCTGAGCAGAGTTTAATCACTGATTAAAGTAATACAGGGCTATATGAAGCATAAATTCAAGAGTCGTCATGTGCTTGAGAAGCTCCATAAGCATAGAAGTGGGAAAAAGAGGCAGAGAGGTAGTTGTGGAAGGTGTTGTTGGACTAGAGGTATAGAAGGATAAAATTGAGACCGTGCATACTCTGGAGGGATCGAAGGAGGATCCAGGGTATTTTGAGGTTCTTCAGGTAAAAGCTTGTCCTAAATTATGACAGTTGAAATTTGTTCCTATTATACCCAAGACCCATCCTATAATTTGACATAATGCATATGATTAAAGTAGTTTATCCAAGAATTATAGAAAGGTGAGGTTCTATAGTATTTACACCTTCTAAAAACCGTAAATTGGTCTTGCGAATAATCTCAGCAATAGCATATCCATAATACAGCTGGTAAGTTTGAGTGGTGGAAGTCTAGATAATACTAATGATTAACCAAAGTAGCAAATTTGGTCACTTTCTTTCCATTATACAAGCTATCCACTAGAGATCCTCATTGGTCATCTCAGAATAGTGAGCTAACCTTGTTTTCAAATTATATAGTACTATAATATAAAGTATCCGTTCATTAATCTCGAACCTAACAGGTTTAAGGACTACCTCGATCATATATGAATCTCAAAAAACTATTTTAAAAGCTTTTATATCATGAAAATTACTATAAAAATATGTTTTCTCACATGGAGTCAACTAAAAGATGTTACCCAGTTCAAATTCATTAATGAAAAATTCAATTTCCCTAATTAAAGTTCTAAATTTATTAAATCATTTCCTTCTAGTGTCAGGGTCAATTACTTTCAGATTTGAATAGAAAAGTCTTACTAATTCTTCCTGATATTTGTCTTTATAGCTTAGAAAGTCCATCCATCCAAATCTGATAAAAGATTCTAAATAGGGAAAACTTATATAATAAAGAAGCTCAAAGTCAATTACCTGACCCAGGGAGACCTTCCAATAAGCAAACATCTAAAAAAAGTGATCTTAACGATCTTTTGAAGTGAACTCCATACATTTGGTTCTAGAAGGAGAGACTTAGAAGGGCCTTCACTAGTACCTTCTTCTCGTTGGCACTTACGTGTTTAGGAAGTTTCATTCTTAGAGCCATGAAAATTTTAATATAAGACTAAAGTAGATTTTGAGGATTTTGGGAATATTTGTTTGAGTAAGAGAGAAGGCGAGATTAGAATGCAAATATGAACTAAAAAGAGTGTAAAATCAAGTGTATTAAATCGTTCTTCTCGTATATGAGTATCAATTCATTGGAGCAAGATATAAATACTTTAAACTTTTGCAAAAAGAATAATTGATATGACATAATAAGGTATCGATATTACTACATGCTTTTGTTAAAAAATATTAATACATAGACGAAAAGTATCAATACTTGAGGTTTTATCCTAGGAGACTGAAAAAGTAATTAAATGACATTGCAATAAATACACTCTGGAGAATGGGACACGTGGCAATCACCTATGGGCTTTTAGTGAAAAGGTGGGAAAAACAAAAGATTGCATATCGATATCGCGCCGTCAGGTTTTGTTATTTGATTAACACTTGGCAAAGAAAAGACGATTGCAAAAGAATTCATTAATGCATCGTTATGACAGTTGAAAGTATCAAAATTTATTCTAAGAATATCGATATTTTTATACGAAAGGTTCACTTAAACTTATCAGTATTGATATTCAATAAATTGAATAAAAGCTACTGATAATGATTTAGTTAGATAAAATTTTAAAACAAGTATTATATAGAACAGTACACAATATTATTAATCAAAGAGAGTTACAAAATATAAAAATTTGAAACAAGTGCCGTACGGAGTTTGGTCATCCATTTAAGTAAAACAAACATATTAGAACTATGGTAAACCAGACTAAAGATCAAAATGCAACACAAATAAAAAAACATTTAAGATCAACGTCTTTCTATGGAACTTCTCTCGATCACATACTTAACCTTTTCTTTTTTAGTTATCTCTCTGCGGGTCTGTATCCGTATTTTATTTACTCATTGTATTTGTTGAGACATCTCCTCGTAATCTATGGGGGAGGATGAAAAAGATGATAAACTTGAGAAAGAAGAGGAGGAGGAAGAAGAAGTTAGAGACGGTCCCTAGTGATGGAAACAAAAAGGCATCTTTGGTTTTGTTCGATTCAAAGTGGTCATAATTTTGTTTATTGTTAAAAGAAAATCTTCATGGCTTATGTTAATGAGTTCACCTTGAACATTTATTCTTTGTCATAGTAGATGGTGATTTATCATAGTAGATATCTCTAGTAAATTCAATTTATCAGATATGTCAAATAATATCTGAAATATCTAGTTCAGAATTTCTCTAGGATTATTAGAAGCGGGTGGAGCTTGAAACAATGGTAGATTTTTCATTGTTGAAGAGAAAGACAAAAGATTTAAAATAAGATAAATCGAAGTGATGACTGGGCTGGTATTTAAAATGAATAAAGTGTTATATTGAAAGAATGTAAAGTATAAAAACAATTGCAATATACGAAGAGACAAATCATTTTCTAGAAAGATGTGTCATTTCACCTGCCTTTTTCCGTACCACATGATAAGTAATGTAACAACGAGAGTATGTATCGACACTTATGCCATGAGTATCGATATTATGAGACGAAAACAATGATACGTATATTCATTGTAAGAATATATTAATATGGGGCCATATTTATCACATTTATCAATACTGAAAAAGACTTTAGAGGCATCCAACAAAAAAAAAAATATCGATATATTTCCCATATGTGTCGATATAAAAAAAAATCAGCATAAGTTAACTTACATATAACATCAAATTTTACATTAAGTGTATTAAGAAACATCTAGAAGCAAGATTTTCATAAGTCTAATCATTATATCAAACAATGTTCATCATGCCCAAATAATTTTTAATGTATAAAAAATGTTTTCTATAGAAGTTTTGTAAAATGTCAGCTAATTGATCATTGCTATTCACATATTCAATACATATATATCATTTTTGAACATGATCTTTAATAAAATGATGTCTAATTTCTATATAGTTTGTACATAAATAATGCACTAGGTTTTTAGTTAAATTAATGGCACTTATGTTATCACACATAACTGGAATCTTTTTAAGCTCATGCCATAATTTAATAATTGATGTTTAATCGATAGGAATTGCACGTAACAATTACTTATAAAAACATATTCAGTCTCAGTGATAGATAATACAAATGTGCTTTATTTCATATTGGACCAAGATACTAATGTATTACCTAAAAAATAATATGTGTCACTCGTGCTTTTTCTATACACCTTACAACCTCCATAATCACTGTCTGAGTAGTCTTTGAGGTTAAACAATGCATCTTTAAGATAAAATAGTCCTAAGTTTGGTGTCCCTCTTATATATCTAAATATTCTTTTTACAGCTACTAGGTGTGATTTTTTAGGATTTTCTTGAAATCTCGCACACAGTATACACTTTAGAGAATGCCAGGCCTATATGCTATCAGATATAATTATAAGCTTATCATGCTTCTATATAGCGTATGATCAATACTATTATCAAGATCAACTTTGTCTACTGAGGTGGATGGACTTATAGGTATATCCACGTATCTACCATCTAGAAGTTTAAATTTTTTTTATAAATTCTTTAGTATACTTTGATTAAGAGATGTCAATTCCATCATTTGTTTATTTTATTTGTTAACCCCAAAAGAAATTTAATTCCCCTATCATGCTCATTTCAAGTTCACTTTTCATAAGATTTGAAAATTCATTACACATAAAATCATTAGTTCTTCCAAAGATGAAATCATCAACATAAATTTAAGCAATCAAAATATCATCACTTTTGGTTTTTGTAAAAAGAGTTGTATAAACGTTCCTCTTTACAAAGTTATTCTTTAATAAAAATTCACGAAGCCTTTTATACCAAGCTTTAAGAGTTTGTTTTAAACCATAGAGGGTTTTAATGAGTTTATATATATGATTTGGAAACTTATGATTTTCAAAAGTGGGAGGTTATTCAACAAAAACTTCTTTATTTATAAATCCATTTAGAAAAGCACTTTCAATATCTATTTGATAAGGTTTGAAGTTTTTGAAATAAGCATATGCCAAAAGGATTAGAATGGCTTTTAGTCTAGCCATAGGAGTATAAGTTTCATTGTAGTCTATCTCTTCCTTTAATTATAATCTTGAGCAACAAGTCTTCCCTTATTCCTAATGATATGTCTATACTCATCTAACTTATTTTTAAAGACCCACTTGGTTTTCACAGTTGGATAGTCAGTTAGCCTTAGAATTAAAATCTATACCTCATTTTTTAAATCAATTTAATTCCTTTTACATTACTAAAACCTAATCTTTATCTTATAATGAATCCTGAAACTTACTAGGCTTTATTTGAGACACAATTGCAAGATTTGAGATTTTTTCAAGGTTTTAAGGTAACTATTTATTTGCTCTCTTAGTTCTAACACCTTAGGAAGGATCACATATGATCAATTCCTTAGGATGGTTTAAAACATACTTCCAAGTCTTTGGAAGTTCTCTAGGATATTCCTCTATATGTTTCTTGATATTCTTTTTCTTTTTATCCTTAAAGATGTCATCCAACTTTAACTCAGTCAACTTATTTAAAATCTCAGATTCTCTTGCTTTTTCTTTAGCAATCATCTTTGCTAAGTTTGGATCAAACTCATCAAATTTGATATGCATTGTTTCCTTAATGACTTGAATTCTCTTATTGTATACTTTATATGCCTGTCTCTTTTATGAATAACCTAGGAATATTCCTTCATCCAACTTAGCCTCAAGTTTTTCAAGTATATCTTTGGTGTTTAAGATGTAATAAGTATATCCAAAACCCTTAAAATACTTGATTTTTAACTTTCTTTGATAAATGAGTTTGTGAGGTATTTCTTCAAGAAACTTTCTAATCAACACCTTATTAAAAATATAGTAAGCCTTGTTAATTACTTCAGCCTAAAAGTATTTAGGCAAATCATATTCACTAAGCATTGTTCTACCTATTTCTTATAATGTTCTATTCTTTCTCTCGATTACCCCATTTTCTTATGGTATTCTCTGTCTGAAGAAGTTATGAGTGAAACTATTTTCATCACAAAAATTTTCAAACTCATCATTCACAAACTCACCACCTTGATCACTTCTTATCTTTACTAATATATACCCAAGTTCATTTTACACTCTCTTAGAAAATTTTTCAGAAGTCTCAAAAGTATCACTCTTATTTTCTAGGAAGAATACTTGAGCAAATCTTGAGTAGTTATTCACTATGAAATATGCATATAACTAACCTCCTTAAAATACAATCCGATTAGTTCCAAACAAATCCATATGAATAATTTTAAGGGTTTAGACATTGAAACTATATTCTTAGGTTTAAAGGAGCTTTTCACTTGTTTACCCTTTTGACATGATCTGCATGTCTTACTATTGGTAAACTTAAGATTAGGAGGTCATTTAATATTTTATATTTAACTAATTTTTTAATGAGGTCTATATTACAATGGCCTACCCTACGATGCCATAACCAAGATTCATTATATGTAACTTATAAACAAATATCATTCACAATATCAATATTTCCAAACTCAATTACATACACATCACCTATTCTAGGAGTATGCAAAATTTTCTCATTATTGGAATCAAACATATTACAAGCATCTTTAAAAAAATGACATTAAAACCATTATCACATAATTGAGAAATACTTAACAAGTTGTACTTCAGACCATTAATATAGAGTATATTATTAATTTTAACATTACTTACCTCAATTGAACCAATACCAAGCACTTTTTTGTGACTGTTATCTTTAAAGATAATATCTTTCCCTTTATTCTTTGTTAAGTATAAAAATAGCCTTTTATCCTCATCAATTATTCAAAAACCATTTCGTGTTGTATTTAATGCTCTTCACATGTGGTACCTATAAAACACAAATGATTTACTTTGGTACCTATTTAACTTTAGATCCATAAATGTTAGTTTTAGGCTTATGGACCTATGCCATTTTAGTAACACCATTTGATTTTGTAAAATAATGTAATATCCCAATTCTTGAGGACGGAGAGTGGCGTCGAGACAAAGACATGAGCAAGGAGTGGCTTTTGGCAAGCTTTAGGATGGCTATGGGGGTAAGAGGAGTCCCACATTGGAATTAGAGAGAAAGTTACTGAGGTATATATGTGGAGTTAAAACTAAGTTATCAATAAGACCTTTTGGGATAGGTGGTGGTTTATTTCCAAGAATTACGCAGTTAAGAATACTTGAGCGAGAACAGTACCAAGATGGGTGATCTTTTGAAAAGTTCTCGGGATAACCCATTACCAAGAACAAAATTGTGAGGCTCTAAGGGTTAGGCCAAAATAGATAATATTGTTGACAGTCTTAGACCAAGTGTTACATTATGGTATCAGAGTCAACTCTCCTCCAGTATAATTGTGAGCTCAAGGACGAGCTGATAAAAGTTGGTGAGCCTATAACACCCAATCTTTAAAGGCGGGGAGTGGCTCTTGACAGGCTTTAGGATGGATGTGGGGGCAGGAAGAGTCCCACATCAAAATGAGAGAGGAAGTTACTGAGCTATGTATGTGAAGTTAGAACCAAATTGTCAATAAGGCATTTTGGGATGGGTGGTGATTTATTCTATTAATCAATTTTTTATTCTTTTTCCTTAATGCATTCAGTTTGTTTTTACAATCACACATAAGTTTCTTTTCAGTTTCACTGCTTTTCAACTTTAAAATTTCATTTTCTTTTATTAAAAGTATATTTCTTTTCTTGATGTCTTTGTATTTCTTATATAATTTCTTAAAATCAATTATGCATTCTTTGTACAATTTAGTTAACTCATCATACTTTCTTTTATCCTCACTAGTTGAACAATAATCATAATATAAGGAGAATTTAAAAGAGTTTACCTCATCTTCTAGCTTTTTCATTAAGCAAAAATTTACTTGCTCATCTTCTGAGGATGAAGAGGAGTTTTCCTTACTAGTTGATTCATCTCATGTTACCTTCATCGCTCTCTTCTTTTTACTATCCTTTTTTTTGCATTTTTAAAGGGCATTCAGGTCTTATGTGCCCTGACTTCTTACATTCATAGTAAATAACCTCATTTTTTTTTTCTTTCTCTTAGTTCTTCTTATATTTATCTAATTTTTCACCTTTCTTAAGGTCTCTTCTACTCTGACCTCTACCTTTCAGTCTGTCTTTATTGAAGAATTTCTTGAACTTTCTGTCCATCATCATGATTTCTTCATCTTCTGGCTTATGGTTCTCTTATTTTCTTTGGATTCCTTTATACTTTTCAAGGCAATGTTTCTCTTTTCTTATTCTTAATCATTTTCTTCGTTTTAAATTGTCTTTATCTTATACATCATTAGTGAACCACGTAATTCTTCTAATAGCAGAGTACTGAGATCCTTAGCTTCTCATATTGCTATTACTTTAGCTTCCCATAAACTTGATAAGTTTCTCAAAATCTTTATGACCAGATCTGTATTAGAATAAACCTTGCCCAAAGCTTTTAAACCATTAGTAATATTGATAAAACGTGGTACATATCCTTAATGCTCTTATGAGGTTTCATCTTAAATAACTTATAGTCGTGTATAAACATGTTAATTTTAGAGTCCTTAATTTTACTATTGTCTTCGTGTGTAACCTTTAGCATATTCCATATGGCTTTAGCTGTGTCACAGTCAGAAATCCTATTGTATTTATCTCTGTCTAATGCATAATAAAGAACATTCATAGCTTTTTCATTAAGTTAAAACTAATTATTCTTTTCTAAAGTCTATTCTTATTTAGATTTGGGCTTTCTCTCTCTAGTGATTTCATCTATAATCATTAGATATGAATACCCATCTTCAATGATTGTTAAGATATTAAAAATCTAGTGTACTGAGATAGATTTACATACATTTTTTTCAATATACATAATCTGCGTTGTCAAATAATAATGGTTTGTGTGTAGATTGTCCTTCAATGATTGATGATGGAAGACTGCTAGATGTCATAGTGATTTACTCCCCTAAGGCTTTTAATCCTAAATATTTAGATGTAAGCTCTGATACTAATTGAAATCTTAGTAATAGACATCTAAAAGAGACAATGAATTGGGTGAAATGCAAATTTGATAGAAAAATAAACTTATTAACAAATAAATACAAAAATAACAACAGGTTCTAAACAAAAAAATAAAGTATAAGTGCAAAGTGTAGAGAGAGAGAGAGAGAGAAAGACATAATTGATTTTATAATATTTTGATTACTAAGCTTACGTTCACTTTTCTCGATTAGTATCCACACACATCGAGGTATCACTAACTCTCTTAGTTTGTTCAGGTAAAGAGCAATCTAATATAAATTCTTCTTATAGGTGAAGAGCAACCATTACATTCTTACTTTTTCGAGTGAAAAGGAACCTAAAAATCAATCTTTCTTTTTGGTAAGGGTGAAAAGTAACCAAGCAAATATAATGAAAAGGAATAAAAGCAAACTCTCTCAACAGAGCTGATTTACAATATGCTTACTTTTCTGATTTTCTCTTACTGAAAATGAATGCTAAAAATAAAAACACAGAGAAATAAATTACAAAAGAAATAAAACTTGAAAGCAGAAAGAATGTTCTAAGATTCTTCTGGTCATTTTCAGTTGTTCACTATTTTCTTCTGTAAAATTCTTTGAAACCTCAGATTAATTGCTTTTAATAGCTCTTTACAACTACATTAAATTTGTGCAATAAATGCTAAAATTAGCCATTATTTTTCAAAAATGGCAGGACGTATCGATACTTCCTTGAGGTGTACTAATACTTAGACTGTTATCTTACCCAATTTTGTTAACTTCATGCATAATGATAGCCTTGAAGTATTTTTTGATGATTTAGTGGCATAATTAATTTTTTATGTTATATTATTTTTTATAATGCCAAAATAAATAACAAGTAATAAAAATACGTATATGTGATAATTTGCATGAATTTATTTGTTAAAAGAACATATATAAGTCACTTATTCTTTGGAAAGTGTATATGTTTTTGCAGGTGAGAAAAATGTGAAGAAAGTGTCAAGAAAAGCTCACTAAGGCACAAACATATCGATACGTTGCTCAAACGTATCGACACATTTAAGTCACAGTGCCAAATAAAAGCCCGAGTTTTGAAACCTTGCCTAAAACGTATCGACATCTTTTAGTCTACGCTCAAACGTTTCGGAACCTTCTCAACAAACGTATCGATACCTCTGATTTTTCATCAAACGTGTCGATACCTTAAGCCTTGATCAAACACCCTTCTTACAAACGTATTGATACCCCTGACTTTTCTTCAAACATATCGACACCCTAAGGACAGAATCAAGTACCTTCATGACGGACTTCATCTCCTTTACGTCAAAGTGTTCTGATACAAATTGAGAACATATCAATACCTTCAGGCTGAAACTCTTAAATGTATCGATACCTTGAGATGTTGTATCAACACCTTTGCAAAAATCAAGCTGTAACGGCTAGTTCTAAAGCATTAAATGCCGCCATTAATGAAGGCAAAGATGATCATTGAGAAGAATTGATGGCAGATATATAAACAACAAATTTTGAAGACAAAATTATTGTTGAAGAGATCAAGAATAAACTGATCAAACATCAAATATTCTTCTGTAATTTTTGATTTTATTCTCTTTGCTTTAATCTCTGTAATTAATTTTAATGAGAGAAAGTGTAATTATTGTTTATATACTCTTTTAAAGGATTTTACAATTAATTCTTGGTGAATTAATTTTGGGTTTCTCTTCACCCGTGATAAGAAAGACTTGTAAATTGGGTTACACTTCACCCATTCAAAGAAAGTAATATTTGTGGTTGCCTTTCACCTGTGAAAGAAAGAGTTGTACTTGGGTTTCTCTTGACCCGTGAAATGAAGATTTAGTGATCCTCGGTGTGAGTGGATTCAACCGAGAAGAGTGGACGTAGACTTGTAGTCGAACCACTATACAAATCTCATCTTATCTATTTAATTTTTACGCACGTAGTTTACTTTTCCATTCATTTCTTTGAATTTATATTTTTGTTCAAATCAATTTTTAAATATCCGATTCACCCCCCTCTTGGATTCTGTCAACTGGGATTTCACATAAGTATCGATACATTTCCTGATAGTATCAATACTTAGACATGTTTTACTTTTGATATCTTCGTCTCAACTTTGTGTACTGATATATTACTCTAAGGATATCAATATTCAGATATGCTTTACCCTCAATGTCTTTATTTTGAGCCATGTATCGATACTTTATTTTAAGTATCGATACCTTCTTACACTTTGCTTCAGAATCTCTATTGTTCCTTTATGTATTGATACTTTTAAGTGGTATATCGATATTTAAATACATTTTTCAATGATTTTCCTTGTAACTTGCTTTAGATACTGATACTTTTGCCTTGGAATATTGATACTCGATTTTTTCTAACACTTATTAGTTTATGTACTTAAACCTTTCTTAATTTTTGGCTATTTGTGCAATATTGTTAAAAAATATTCATACATGTAGAGTAAAAATTCACAAGAAGTAATCAGAGTAGATATTAGATTCCTTTTTAGATTATCATGTATGCAACAATATAAGAATTTAGCCAACTTTATAATTTTCTTATTCGTTGTAATTTAACTGAAAGATTAATTCAGTTAAAAGTATAACTATAGTGATTAAAAGATTACTTTTACTCATCATCAAAACACATTAAGATTGTGAAATCTATCCCTTAGCATTTGGACATGATTATAAATCCCTCAAGAGAGTTCGTGCATGTCCTTGTGATTAGATTATGCACGAGAGGGTATAAAACTTGAAGAATGTGACTTGGATAAGATTATGGTGTAGGATTTGAGATTATGAGAAAGAACTAGATTTTTGACCTCAAAATCATCTTCAATTGAGAAAAAGTTCCTATTTTTTTTGTAGAGCTCAGTGAGAGCTTCGCATTGATATATTATGGGTTCCGAGCAGATATTCGAGCTAAAAGTTATGGCCAATTGAATTTATAGTCCTCGAAAGGAGGACCAGAAACAAAGGTATCGATACGTTTACTGTTGTGGCCAAAGGTATTGATATCTTTGGTGAAAGGTATCGATACCTTGAAGGCATATTGAACAGTGTCCAACGTATCGATACGTTGTCAAGGGATATCGACACGTTAATGACGGAGATGAAGCCTGCTTGTGATGAAAGGTATCGATACGTTGAGGAAGGTATCGACACCTTAAAGGCTGGTGAACAGTGTTTTGGCCAAACGTATCGATATGTTGTGAGAAAAATACCAAGGTATCGACACATTTTTGAAACGTATCAACACATTTGGGGATTTTACAGCCTATATGCGTCGGACAGGGGGATCGTATTCCCTATTTTTCAATTTTTGCTTTCTCTCTATCCATTTTTGACAGAACCACTCTCTCTCAACTCTTAGAAACTGATCTCAGCCATTTCTCCATAAAACTTTTCCATTTCAGTTCCTATGAACTCAGAATCAACACCAGAACCCAGGAATCCCCTCTGATCGGAGATTCACGCGACGGTTCGCAAGAAATCACAAAGAAGAGGTGACGGTAAACAGTAGCTGAGTACAAAAATCAAGTAAAGAGGGACTCAGAACACTTCTACCATCTTGGATAAGTTCATCCCTCATCTCATTTCCTCATTTCAACCCTTTGATGCGCATGAATCGCAAGAATAGGTTTTAGGGTTATTGTTCATGAAACCCTAGAAATTGGGAGTTTTCTAAATTATCGTCGGTATTGTTAGATTAGATGGCTTTGATAGCTAATGTGTTAAAATTGATGAAAAATATATGTTTAGAGCGAAGTTCATGTGAAAGTTGTATGTTAGAGAGAGATAGAGGATAGAGAGAGAGAGAGAGAGAGGTGCAAGAGTAGCATGAACATGCATTGTATCATGCACGCACATTTTGACTTGTGTTGTATGTGTCCAGGCGCGGCAGCTAAGGCAGGAGGATCTCCGCCACGAGGAGGATATCGAGAGGGTGGTTTCCCACCCCAGGACAGTGAGTGGACACATTCTTTCCCTTTGCCTCATTTTATTATTATTTATGAATGAGTATAATGCTAGAGGATAGCATGTGGATATGTATATGTGACTAAAATGAGGAGGCG
>JAVXUL010137435.1:0-15147 GCA_035590515.1 Trichilia minutiflora
TTTGGCTTGGCCAAGAGGACTATGTATTGTATTTTGTAAAAATACTGAGATTGATGTTAATATGATTGAAAATCTTCTATTTTCCTTTATTTTGTTTTATTATGGGTTAATGAGTTTGAAAACAGATACTAATGCCTTGCGGGTTCTAGAGGTGTATTCTAAGTAATAGGATGTATTTCTAGGATTCGCGGCGATTATCACATGGCTGACTAGGATCGGGGCGTGACAGTGGCAGTCGACGAAAGAAAAAAGGTCCTATAAAATATCCTCACTGACCAATCCGCTCCTTAATCTCATCTAATTTCATCAGCAAATCAGTATGGTTGAGTATCGTGTCCTATCTCTGTTTGTCCATCATCTTCCCGAGGATATGCATCAGCTGAAAAGCCTCATTCATACGTGTATCCAGCTTTTGAACTGCCGTCATCACAGTAGACTCAAATGAAGAAAAGCTGTCAAGAACCCTCTCAATCTTAAACTCTAGGGTCAGAACAGGAAGAGCCAATGGTACAGACACCCTAGGTGGCTGAGATGGTTTAGGTGCAGGCTACTGCTGTGATACAGGCTCTATTGTCTGTGGTGGAGGTGTAGAATCTATCTACTCTGATGTTGCCTCATCTCTATTGGTGCAGGCTCTGTCTCTAGAGCAGGTGAAGGACTAGGACGTGGAGGGATCATTGAAGGTCTTGTAGTCTCCTCTGAAACGTGTATCGGTAGAGGAATGTCCTGAGCAACCGAGTGAGAACCAGATGCTATAGTCCATAAGCCATTTATCTGCTACGTGTACCCTATCTTACGAATCATGGTGGCACTGAGATGAGTGCTGACTGGCTGGGTCCGACTATCCACACCATCTAGTAACTTTTCAGGATGCTGTCTAATCACTTAGGTAATAGCATACCCATATCAAAGTGTAGTGGCACGAGTGGTGGTGGTCTCAATCATCTTAATAATCATCCAAAGAGCCAAATTTGAGGTTCGTCTCTCAATGATACGCTGCATCTACCAAACGTCCTCAAATGTCATCTCCGAAAATCTGGTAGCCTATGCATTGAGGTTGTATGCGACAATAAGGTGTAAAATCTTCTCATGTAAACCTAAATATGTCAGTTGTAAATCAACCTCAGTCATGTTTGGGTCTTGAAAAATCACCCTACAGCCATCCAAAACATTATACGTTTGACCAAAATAATACTCTCCACCCAATTTCAATCCTAAGTAATCTGATAACATTAACTCATTTATCACTATCGACTCCCTCGAATCCAGGTTCTAAAACTAGTAAAGGTTCGAGTTCCATAAGTTGGGTCTCTATTGTCTAGGTTTGAGTAAAATAATCGAATAAGTTCTTCATGGTACTCTCCCCTAAGACTCAGATAAGTCATCCAGCCAAAATCCACAAAATGAGAGAGATAAATAAAATTAATGACCTGAAGGAAATCAAAATCGAGAACTCTACCCGAAAAAATACGGCGATGGATGAAGAGAGATATGAATCGTTTTTGTTGGTCAAGGAAGATTAACCTCCATGGGTTCGGTTCTAATGGTAGACCAACTTGCTGCCCCTCATCTTGGTCTCGGTGTGAACGTTTTCGACATCGTGGATTAGCAGGAATTTTCATTCGTGGAGCCATGGAGATGGTTGAGAGATTTGAGAGAATGAAATGAGAGGAGAAGTTTTGAAAGTGTTACAGTAGAGAGAGAAAGTCAAATGAGGAAGAAGGTTACCTTTTAAATAGTAAAGTGTCCAAGTATCAATACGTAGGGGATGAAGTATCGATACTTTGTGATGAACGTATCAATACATAAGGAGCAAAAATTGATATGTATCGATCGATATTCGGGATAAAAAGTGAGAGAGATAAAGGTGACAAATTCAAAAAATTTTGAAAAGAGAGAGAATAGAGACACGTGTCAAGCATGGAGAGATAGGGCATTTGGTGCTGGACACAAAAAGTTTTTGGCCTCCACGGAGATGCCATGTGTTATAACTGTCTTCCACCATCATTACGCATTTAATGCACACTACTCCACGTATTAAATGCCCTTTAACTCTTTGACGGTTACCCAAAAATTTGATCATGTATTGATACATTGGTGACAATGTATTGATACTTCGATACGCAAAGTGAGAGAGTCTGTCTGGGTGTCGATACGTGTAAGAAAATGTATCGGTACTTGATATAGCTGGACGGAAGGTATCGATATGTTACTTATAGTATATCGATACTTGAGATGGTTGCACAACATGTATCGATGCTTCTCTTAAAGAGTATCGATACTTGGAAATTTGAGCATTGAGGTATCGATACTTCGATAGACATGTATCGATACTCGAAGTGATTTTCAACTACAATCATGCAGGTATCGATATATCTTATAACTTAAACTATATAAGTATCAATATATGAGAAAGATAAATGTTAAAACACTATCCATTCTATAATCAAAGAACATTATAACTCAAACACATCACTTAATAAGCATCATTCTCAAATTATTCCTCAAATAGTAGAATTTAGTTTTGTCCAAAGGTTTTGTAAAATTGTCTGCTAATTGATTTTCAATGTTAACATACTCAATACAAACATCATTCTTTTGAACATAATCATGGATAAAATGATGTCGAATTTCAATATGCTTGGTATGTGAATGATGTACTAGATTCTTTATGATGGCACCAGTGTTATCACACGTAATGAGAATCTTTTCTACATGTGTACCATAGTTTAACAATTGATGCTTGATCTATAAGAGTTGTGTAAAATAATTACTTATAGAAATGTACTCAGCCTCGTTGGTTGATAAAGCAATAGAGTTTTGCTTTTTACTCACCCATGTAACTCATGTATTTTTTAAGAAATGACATGCACCACTCGTGCTTCTCCTACCCACTTTACAACCCCCAAAGTCTGCATTCGAAAAGCCTTTCAGATCAAATGAACCATTCTTGGGATAAAACAATCCCAAGTTAGGTGTGCCTTTAAGGTATCAAAATATTTTTTTTATAGCACTCAAATACGATTCTTTGGGGTTTGACTGAAATCATGCACATACACATACACTATATAAGATGTCTGGTCTAGATGTAGTGAGATACAATAATAATTCTATCATACCTCTATAAAACTTAGAGTCAACACCCTTACCTTGCTTATCTTTATCCAAATAGGTGGATGAACTTATAGGTGTATCCACGTGTTTTCTATCTAAAAGTTTGATTTTCTTCAAAAGATCCTTTATATATTTAGTTTGGGAGATATAGATGCCATCTAAAGTTTGTTTGATTTATAAACCTAAAAAGAAATTTAGTTCTCCCATTAAACTCATTTCAAATTCGTGTCTCATTAGTTTGGAAAAGTCATCCCAAAGAGAGTTGTTTATGCTTCCAAAGATAATATCATCAACATATACTTGCATAATGAGAATATCATTATCTTTGGTTCTAGTAAAAAGAGTTTTATCAATACTCCCCCTGTTAAAGTTATTTTTCAACAAAAAGTTACTAAGTCTCTCGTACCAAGCTCTAGGAGCTTGTTTCAACCCATATAGAGCTTTAGTAAGTTTATAAACATAGTTTAGAAATTTTTGATTTTTAAAACCAAAAGGTTATTGTACGTAAACTTCTTTGTTTACAAAACCATTTAAAAAGCACTTACTAAAATGGAAGATGATCAATTATTTACTTTGGTACCCATTTAACCTTGGGTCCATACATGTTAGTTCTAATTTAAGGAGCATTAATACTAACCTTTGTACCTTTGAGAACCCAAACTAATTTTGGACCCCTATAGGTGTTGTTCCTAATGGAACATATATTGATACTATGTCCTCTACGACCATAATAATGGCAAGTAATGGATGAAATCATATGACCAGATACTTTAACAAAATAATTCGAATATGATTTCTATTTTGCATTAGGTTTATACCCAATTTCTGCCTTATCAAAAATTATTATCTGACTGCCAAGTAATTTATCTAAAGCATCTCTTCCTAAAGTGAACTTTGCTAAAATTTTTCTTAATTTACTGACTTCATCAATTAACTCTTTATTCTTAGCCTTTAAAGCATTTAATTCATTGTCATATTGCCGCACACTCTTTCTAGATTTCATTTCATCATTTTCCTTTTCTAAAACAGAACATTTCTTTTTGTTTTCTTTGTATTTAGCACAAAGTTTTTCAAAGTCAGATCTTAGTTCATCATATAAATCCATCAATTCATCATGCATAAGCTCATTTTCTTCGTCAGAACATGTATTATAGTATTCAGAGGAAGCTTTAGAAGTTACCTCATCATCTCCTTTTGTCATGAGGCAGAATTTCGAGTGCTTGACTTCTGAGGCAGAAGAGCTATCTGCATTTGAAGAGTTATCCCATGTGACCTTCATCGTTTTCTTTTTCTTTCAGTCCTTCTTGTTTTTCCTAGTAGGACATTCTGGTCTGGTGTGTCCTAGTTTCTTGCATTCATAGCATAGATTCTCCTTTTGTTTCTCCTTCTCTTTTTTCTTATTTTTTTGAATTTTTTTGATCTGTCTTCTTTATGAAAATCTATTCTTCTCCAATTTTTCTCTCTAGTTTTGTCTTTACTGAATGTTTTCTTCATTTTTCTGGCCATCAGCATGAACTCGTCATCTTCTGATAATGCCTCTATGCTCTCTTCTTCTTTATCATTTTTGAGAGCCATATTTTTCTTTCTATTTTCTCGATTATCATTCTCACTTCTAGTAGCTTCTAGCTCGTATGTTATCAGTGAACCGAGTAATTCTTCAAGTAAAAGTTTACTAAGGTCATGAGCTTCTCTAATGGTAGTGACTTTGGCTTCTCATGTCTTTAACAAACTCTGTAAGATCTTGTTTACTATATTTATATTTGAGTAAGACCTGCCAAGTGCTTTCAAGCCATTAGTTATATAAGTGAACTGTGTAAACATATCTTTGATAGACTCATGAGGCTTCATCTTAAAGATTTCATAGTTATGAACTAGCATGCTTATCTTCGAGTCCTTGACTCTACTGGTTCCCTCGGGGGTAACCTCAAGCATGTCCCAGATTTCCTTGGCTATATCATAACCAGACAACCTATTATATTCGGATCTATCTAAGGCACAGTATAATATATTCATGGCTTTGTCGTTCAACTGAAATTGAGTTTTCTCTTCTGGAGTCCACTCAGATTTCAGTTTAAGCTTTCTTTCCCTAGTAACTTTATCTAGAGTCATAGGAGGTGTGTAACCATCCTCTATAATAGTGACAATGTCAAAGTCTATAGTGCTAAAGAAGATTTGTATATGCTTCTTCCAATATGCATAATCCATTCCATTGAAAAATAGAGGTCGATTTATTGACGGACCGTCTACCATATGTGACAGAATGGATGATGAAGATGCCATTAAGATCTACTCCTCACAGGTGTTTAATCCTATATGATGTGAGGTTTGCTCTGATACCAATTATAGGCCCAGAATGCAATTTTCAAGAGGGGGGTGAATTAGAAATATTAAAACTTTAAAGAAACTTTTAAGTAGCTCATGAAAAATTATGAAATTGACTTATGAGTTCTTTAAACTAAATGCAGAGAGGAGACGAAGACAGAATAATTTTATAGTGGTTTGACTATAAGTCTACATCCACTCTTCTCGGATGAATCCACTCACACTGAGGATTAATAGTTTTTTGTTTCTACGGGTTAAGAGAAACCCAATTACAACTCCTTCTTATACGGTGGAGGGCAATCACAAATACAACTTTCTTTAATTGGGTGAAGTGAAATCCAATACAATTCTTTCTTGCTATGGGTGAAGAGAAACCTAAAAATCTATCTTAATGAATATAAGATAAAAAGCTAATCTTGCACAAGAATGAATATGCAATAAATTCACGCTTTCTCTCACTAGAATAAATACATACAAAATAAAACAGAGAGAATAAAATTTAATTTTGTATAGGAATATTTTTCAACTTTGATTGCTTTAAGTGTTATGTTTCAACAACCTCTGAACTTGCAAACATGGTTGTATTTATGTTTGAGATAAATTTTTCCAATGATTCTATTGTCTGCTCATTAATAGTGGCATTTAATGCTTTTAAACTAGCCGTTACAGTGTACTGACAGTGCATGTATTGATGCCTCAGATTCTATATATCGATACTTTGCTGAAATTTGTATGAACTTCCTCTATGTATCGATACCCTCATGTCCATGTATCGATACTTGCTAAGGATATTGCTAGAGTGGTTCCATGTATCGATACTTCAGTGGTTATGTATTGATGAAGTATCGATACTTGGTTACGTTAAGGAAATCATCTCCGTCTCCGTATCGATATTTTGCTTTAGATGTATCGATACTATGTTTTCTTGACAGCTCATGTATCGATACTTGGTTTTTCATGTATCAATACTTCGAGTGTTTTTGGACATCTTTGGTTTCTTCGAAAATGAGTATCGATACTTCTCTTTGAACTGTATCCATGTATCAATACTTTGTTGGAATGTGTTGCTACGTGAGCAGTCCCATGCACTTTATCTTTTTATGTATCGATACCCACTATCCAATGTATTGATACTTGGCCAAAATTTCTGCAAAAAGAAGTTTTCTCGCGCAAAAAGATTGAAGTGAAGTATGATATTTTTGAATTGATTTAAACATCACAATATTCACTTAAAAAATCAAGTATATTCCACAAATGCATCGATACCTTGGATGGCTCTTCAAACGTATCAATACCCTAAAGCCTTGATCAAACACCCTCTTCATAAACGTATCGATACCCTGTATGGCTCTTCAAATGTATCGATACCCTCTGACCAGGATCAAGCACCTTCATGATGGACTTCATTTCTTTTACGTTAAATGGTTTCGATACGATTGACAACTTATCGATACCTTCAAGCTGAGAATCTTCAAATGTATCGATACCCTTGCGAAAATCATGTCTGTAATGGCTAGTTCAGAGATATTAAATACCGCTATTAATGAAGGTAAAAAGGGCCATTGTGAAGAATTTATTTCAGATATATAAACATCAATTTTTGAAGACAAGAAGAACAGGCATTAACACAATGATCTGAGCAAGAAAACATTCTTATGAAAATACTTTGTTCATTCTCTCATCTTCATTATCTGTATTTAATTTCTAGTGAGAGAAATTATTCATATTGAATATTTACTCTTCAAGAGAGTTATTGAAATTAATTCTTATGAATTAATTATGGGTTTCTCTTCGCCTGGGATAAGAAGAATCATTATATTGGGTTTCACTTTACCCACTTAAAAGAAAGTCATTTTGTGAGATTGTCCTTCACCCATGAAAGAAGGAGTTGTTTTGGGTTTCACTTGACCCATTCAAATAAGTTGTTAGTGATCCTCGGTGTGAAAGGATTCAATCGAGAAGAGTGGACGTAGACGTTCTATCGAACCACTATAAAAACTGAGTGTCTCATTTATATGTTTATTTTTTTTTCTCAACATTCATTGTATTTTCATTAATTTTTATTCAAAAACTTTTAATCTCCAATTCACCCCCTCTTGGAGCTTACCAACTGGGACTTCAAAGAGTTGTTGGAGTGGTTACATGTAGTTGGTTTTATTTGAATACTATGGTTGACAAATGCAAAATGGGGGCAGGGGGACTCTATTACTGTTGTGGAGAAGAGTGAATGATTGACTTACACAAGTATAGATTGATGTTGAATAATAAAATGAGGGAATGTGAACTTTATTGTTATTGTGGAGAAGAGTGAATGATTGACTTACACAAGTATGGATTGATGTTGAATGCAGGAGCCTGTGAGGTTAGTGAGAAAAGACAAACCCAACTTTTACAAATAACAAATAAGGTGGTTTTAAGTGTATTTGCAATGGAAGAGGACTGTATAAACATAGGGGGCTAGGCAATATCCAATTTAGTGTTGGAAAGAGGGTTAACTCATAACTAGCGTCGGTCTTTATAGGGGTTTTAGCATCAATTATATTCGAGCTCAGGGAGGAACATTTATTTTGGTGTCAATTTTGTGCTGTCCAGTGCTAGTGGCATGTTGTCCTACGACAGATGCTCGATAGTGAACGGCATCGATTGTGCAAAGATGGAGAGAACATGGTCCCGAATACCACCGTGCTTGCTTTTCTTTGTTAACTCTCACTGCTTTTCTATAATGTATTTCCCTTTCCATGTCCTTCCGCACTAAGTCCTAATCTTTTCGATTTTGTATCAGACTGAGCAATGAGATGATAATTAATGAGGATTCGAGACTCAGAGCTCAATCTTACACCCTTTTGCAATATCTTACTGGATGAACTAAGAACACCTATTAATATACCAACAGAAAAACAAGTCAAACTTAAGATAAAATTATTACAAATTAAGCATAATTAAACATAACCAAAGTTCACAACTTCCTAACATAATGTCTTTCAATTGATGATGTTGAATGATACTTATTGAGGGGGATAGAGTGGAGGACTTCGTAGGAGCATTTCAATAGCTGGCCATTGACGGTGAATGACTTATGCTCCTCCCCTCGAATCTCGATGGCTTCTGTTGGATGTCCTCCTATTACAGTAAATGGTACAGACCATTGTAACTTCAATTTGCATGGAAATAATTTAATACCAGCATTGAAAATAACATTTTTTTGTCCTCCTTTAAATTGTCACTCATGATGTGCTTGTCATGCTATACATTAGTGCGTTCCTTGTAAATGCAAGTTTTTTTGTATGATTCTCTTCTTAGTTTTTCAAGTTCAGTTAGCTACACTAATCCATTTTTACCCGAAGCTTTCAGATCTACATTAAGTATCTTGATTGGCTCACATGCTCGGTGTTCCAACTCTATGGAGACATGCCCAATAGTATTTAGAAAGCTATTCTATATGTCCATAATCCATGTCAAGTTTAATGGTCCAATCTTTCATGGATGAGTCAATTGTCTTTTAAAATAAGTTTGATTTCTCGATTGAAAATTTCAACTTGACCACTCGTTTAAGGATGATATGTGATTCTCGTCTTCTAATGGTACCCATATTTTTCTAGTAATGTTCGAAATTGATTGATGCAGAAGTGAACACCATTATCACTGATAATGTCCCGTGGTACCCTAAATCAGGAGAAGATGTTTTTAACAAATTGAAGGACCATCTTTATTGTGTTATTTGATAATATAATTGCCTCTATTAATGTAAAACCGAAAAATAAAGGAGGACGTTTTTGATGGATGATCTTTCTTTCATATAAAACATGGTTTAAATACAAGATTATCTCACTTAGTACTTGCTAACAAGTAGGAAAACATGTCTAACAAATAGGAAATCATGACCACTAAAGAAATACAAAAATATAAGATATAAAACTGGGAAAAAAACTATTATTTTGGTGACTTGGATCACTTGCTAGACACATCCAACACTTCCCCTTAATATAAGTCCAAACATCATTCTAAGTTTTTCTCGTAATAGCTTAAATTGATCTGCTTGCAATGGTTTTGTAAATAAATTTGCAAGCTGCTCTTTGGTACTGATATACTTCAACTGATCGCTTTCTTCTCAACCTTCTCACAAATAAAATGATATCTTATATCGATGTACTTTAATCTTCCTTAGTAAATAGGATTTAATGACAAGACTATAGTAGATTTGTTATCACAATTAAGAGTACAAAGATAATCACAACTCTCCCCAAGCTTTTTCAAAATTCCTTTCATCCATATAACATGAGTTGCTGTGGTAGAAGCTGCTATGTACTCAGCTTCTGTCATTGACAAGCTTGTGCATTCTTGTTTTTAAGTACCCCATGCTATAGCCATTTCACCTAGGTTGAAAATAAAGCCACTTGTGTTTTTTCGGTCTTTCATCCAATCTCTCTAATTACTGTCAAAGTAGTTTTCTAATCTTGTTGCTCTATTATTCTTATGCAGTGGCCCATATTCAATAGTACCCTTTATATACCTCAATATTCATTTTGCAGCCACCCAATGGATCTTTGAAGGTTTATACATAAACCTTGCAACACAATTAATGGCAAAAACCAAATTAGGTCGTGTGTTTGATAAAAACTGTAAGCCTCCTACAAACCTTCTATATTGCTTCTCATTTATGCCACCTGAACCATAATCTAATTTTAGCCTTTCATTGGTACACATTGGTGTTGAAACTGGATTACACTCCTCCATTTTGAATCGATTTAGCAACTCTAATGCATAGTTCTTTTGGTTGATAAATATTCCTTCTTTAACGTGCTTAACTTGGATTCTAAGAAAATATTTAACCACTCCAAAATCTGACATCTCGAACTCCTTCATCATTGACTCTTTAAATTATTCAATGAGTGGTTTATAGTTTCTTGTATATACAACATTGTCTACATACAAGCATAAACACAAAAACTCATCCTTTCTTTTTGTATAAAGAATCAGTTCACACATGCTTTTTCTAAATCCCTTCTTCAAAAAATAGTCATCAACCCTTTTGTACCAATCTATTAGGGCTTGTTTCAATCCATAGAGTGCTTTATTTAATTTGTACACCGTACCTTCACTGCCTTGTTTCTTGAATGCAGTAGGCTGCTCTACATATACTTCTTCTTTTAGAATCCTATTTGGGAAGGCTGTTCTAACATCAAGTTGATATATGTTCTATCCCTTTGATGCAGCCACATAATAAGAGCTCAAATTATTTCAAACCTTACTACCGTTGCAAAGGTTTCAAACATATCAATTTTGGGAACTTGTGCATATCTTTTGGCAACTAACCTTGCCTTGTGTTTTTGAATGCTACCATCTGGATTCAGTTTGGTCTTAAAAATCAATTTAAGACCAATGACTTCTTTGCCTTTTGGAAGTTCGACAAGCTGCTATATTTTATTCTTCTCAATTGCATTGATTTCATCTTGCATGACTTTCCTCCAGTACTGTTCTTACCTTGCTTCTTCGATTAATGTTGGTTCATTCATAAATAGTACATGTGTTTGTGAATAAATGTCAAATAAATCTCTCATTCTGCTTTCTATCAGACTGTCAACTTCTCCATTTGAAGAACTTTCAATTTCTAATAGGTTTGCTATTACAAGAGCTTGTTCTCGCATAGTTGTAGTTGTATTTTCATCTTCAATATCTTCACACGGTGGCATAGAATAACTTGCTTCCTTTGCTTTCATACTCCATTTTCAAACTTAAGGCTCATCAAAAATAACATTTCTACTGATAACAATTTTATTTTTGATAGGGTCAAAAAATCTATATGCTTTAGAATTCTTAGCATAATAAATAACGATATATTTGTTGTTTTTATTATCTAATTTTTTTCTCAACTCACTAGGCACATGCACATATACAATAGTCTCAAAAGTTCTAAGATGATTTACTTTAGGAGGTTTACTATACCAGTACTCAAAAGGAGTTTTCTCTTTATGTGATGCTGAAGTGACTTTGTTAAGTATATAGATTGCAACTGCCATAGCTTCTGCCTAGAATTTCCTTGGTAGTCTGTCTTGGTGCAACATGCTTCTTGCGGCTTTAACAAGTGTTCTATTTTGCCTCCCCATGATACCGTTTTGTTGTGGTGTATAACTTGCCAAGAATTGCCACTTAATTCCTTGCTTCACTAGAAATTCATTGAACTCATTGGAATTACTTCCACACCTTGATCTGATCTCACAACAAGAATGTGTTCACCTTTCTATTTTTCTTGCTAAACTTTGAATTACTTAAACACTTCATTTTTTTGTTTAAGAAAATATACCCATTGTATCCTTGAATAATCATCAAACCAATAAAAAGAAATATTTACTGCCATTTAAGGAATCCATACTCATAGGGCCACACAAATCCATATGGATTAATGCTAGAGGTTTAGAATCTCTCACAGATTTTCCAATTACAAATTTACTTCTGTGTTATTTGCTTATAATACATACTTCACAGAGACTAGTATTAAGTGTGATCTTGGGCAACCCTTCTACTGCTCCTATTTTGCTCATATGATGCAATTCGACATTGTTCAAATAAGAAAAACATTTATGCCATATCATAGTAGTATCACATACTGCTGAAGTAAAGCATGTATTAAGGGTAGAGAAACTTACTGGAAACATTTATTTGCTGTCATGGTAATCTGGAAAATCTTCTCTCCTTGACCATCAACCACCGTGCAGATTCCATGCTCAAAAATTAGTTTGTAACTAGCTTGCATTATCTGCCCCAAGATTAATAAATTCTTTTTCATTTTCAAAACAAAATGGACCCTAGAAATAAATATTTTCTTCCCTGGAGTTTCAATCAAAATGCTTCCAGTACCTTCAGCCATTAGAGGACTGTTGTCTCTCAGTATTATCAAAGTGGTCTTCTCCTCTATCTCCTTGAATAAATTGTTGTTCCCTGTCATATGGTTACTACACCCACTATCTAAATACCAGGTTCCTTCCTCATTCTCAAGCATGGCTATGAGACAAGAAAATAATTTTTCTTTATTATCATTATCATTCTTCTCTTGGAAATGCGCTAGTTCTCCCTTTTATTTGTAATTTCTTGTAATGTGCCCAAATTTTTTACAATTATAGCACTATACTTTTTCTGTATACCAACAATCACTTTTTGCATGATTTTTTCATTTTCAATAATGACATTCTAGAAAATCATTCTTCTTCTCTTCTAATCTTTGTGACATTAAACCGTTGTTTCTTCCTCTACTTCAGCCACTTGCTCCTCTACTGCTTGGATACCGTCTTCCACATCTTCCACTGGACACTTTAGTTTGCAACACCTGCTCCATATTGATTTGTTTTTTAGTTCTCTGCAACATGTGCTCATACCTCTTAGATTGTATATCGAATAATTGCTCAGGTCTTTTAATTCTTCTATAGCTATGACGACAGTGTCAAACTTGGTGGTAAACCCCTGAGTATTTTTTCCACCACCTGCTGCTCTTCCATGTTTTGACCTAGAGATTTTAGTTGATTTACTATGGTTGATACTTTGCTTGCAAAATCAATCCCTTTTTCATAATTCTTCATCTTTAGATTTTCAAAGTCATTTCTCAATGCTTGAACCTTCACTATTACAAGTTGTTTAGAACCTTGAAACTCCTTCTCCAGAACTTTCCAGGCTATATGAGCTGTTTGTGCTTCTATGATTAATGAAAACAAATTATCATCTACCTCTTGTTGTAGGTAAGACAATACCTTGGCATTCCTTTTTTGTTTTTCTTTCAAGTGTCTCTGACCTTACGTTAATAAAAGATTATCTCACTTAATGCTTGCTAACAAATAGAAAATTATGACCACTAAAGAAATATAAAAACATAACACATAAAACTGAAGAAAAAAAAAACTGTTATTTTGGTGACTTGGATCACTTGCTACGTTCAACAACCTCTACCCATTTTGACAAGTACTCTACAACTATTAATATGTAGAGGTTTCTAGGAGATGGACGAAATGGTCGAAATCTAATCCCCATATATTAAATAACTCAACTTTCATGATGGTTTATCAATGTTCCCAATTCTTTGACATCGATCACAAATCTGAATGAAATTTTTTGTGTCTTTGAATAGGGTTTGACCATGTGAATCCAGATTATAAGAATTTGGTTGCTGTTTTGTCAGACAAATGGTGTTGTGTGGCAGGAACACAATTTCGTGTGGTAATATAATAATTTGTGCTACTATAATACCATCTCCTTTTTATTTGTGCGTGTCATTGTGCATGTAGTGGTAAACAAATTAATTGGACTAGTGTTGCTCCATTTTCTATTTGCAACTGGTTTGTAGTATACACTATAAGCATTCTTTTATTTTCCTTGCTATCGTTGTTATCAATGGTTTAGGCGTTGTTACTGAGTTTATTTTAATTTACTATGAGCTCGTTGCTTTCAAATATCTCACAAGAGATTGTTCACATTGGTTTCTTACTCACTTCCATATGGATCGTTAGTTTACTCACATTATTTTTTTAAGTTTAATGTTACTTTAAATTTGAAAAACTCAAATGAAACGCAGTCAGATGGTAGTTTATAGATTTTTTCTTTATGTAGTTAGGTTCTTGTCTAACACTACAAGAAAATGCAGTTACAGCGACGACACTTTTAGCGACGCCGAAAATTTCATCGCTAAAAGACATTTTAGCGATGCTATTTTAATATCGTTGCCAAATGCCATCGCTAAAACTAATAAATAAAAAAATTAAAAAAAATTAATTTTTGGTGACGACACCTATTATCGTCGTTAAAAGACCTTTTAGCGACGCCAAATATTATCGCTAAAAACCAATAAATAAAAATTTTTGAAAAATTACTTTTGGCGACAATACATATTGTCGTCGCTAAAGATCAACAAATAAAAAAAACTAAAAAAATTACTTTTGGCGATGACACATATTATCGTCGCTAAAGGTCAATAAATTTAAAAAATTAAAAAACTACTTTTGGCAACGATACATATTGTCGTCGCTAAAAGACCTTTTAGCAACAACATTTAAGGTCTCTAAAGGTCAATAAATAAAAAAAATTTTAAAAATTATTTTTGACGATGACACCTATTATTATCGCTAAAAGACCTTTTAGCAATGCTAAATGTCATCGCTAACGACCAATAAATGAAAAAAATTTTAAAAAATTACTTTTGGCAACAATACATATTGTCATCGCTAAAAGACCTTTTAGCGACGCCAAATATCGTTGTTAAAGGTCAAAAAATTTTAAAAATAAAAAAAAATTACTTTTGGCGACGATAAATATTATCATCGCTAAAAGATCTTTTAGCGACGATATTTGACATCGCTAAAGGTCAATAAATAAAAAAATTTAAAAAATTTCTTTTGGCGACGATATATATTGTCGTCGCTAAAAGACTTTTTAGCGACGACATTTAGCGTTGCTAAAAGTCAATAAATAAAAAAATTAAAAAATTACTTTTGACGATGACACATATTATCGTCACTAAAAGACCTTTTAACGACGACATTTGACATTGCAGAAGGTTAATAAATAAAAAAAATTAAAAAATTACTTTGGCGATGACACATATTGTCGTCGCTAAAGGTCAATAAATTAAAAAATAAAAATAATTACTTTTAGCGATGATCTCAATTAGATTATGTACCCAAGTATAGGTAGTCTTGTTATAGTATAGTCCGGTGAGTCCAAGTGTCGTAT
>JAVXUL010137446.1:0-15147 GCA_035590515.1 Trichilia minutiflora
AATTAAAATAAGTTATAAACTTATAACTAGTTTAAGTTAAAAATTAAAAATTATAATAATAAAAGAATTAAATAAGTTATAAAAATGTTAAACAAATTATTTGTATAAATTATAATAAAAATTATTATATATATAAATAATAAATTAGTGATATATGTAGTATTAATTAATAAAAATATAAAATTAATATGTTAATAAAAATAAATAATATATATCTATACAAAATTAATATTTATATATTAATAAAAATAAATAATATTAATAAGGATAATAACAAATAAAGTTTAAGTAAGTATTATTAACAAAGTTTTAATTAATTAATTAAACCAGAACCAGCCCGGAACCGAATTGGAATCAAAACTTGCTGACGAATCGGCCTAGCCCAACTCAGACCAACACTATTCCACCTTCGCTTTCGGTTCGATTCCATCAAATACGAACCGTCGAATTGACCCAGTCTAAAATCATGAAGATTATCGATTCGGACTAGTTCCAACAAACACGAATCGTTGAATCTACCCAAACTCATCGGTTTCAGCCCATTAGACACCTTTAACCTTGCGTTGGTACTTAAAAGATGTTAAAATAGCAACTTAGTATTGAATTAGGAGAAATATCACTTCATGGCTTAATCAGGTATTGTCTTAGGACACCAAATCTTTGTAGAGGTTATAGAGGTTAATCGAGTAAAGATTGAAACCATAAAAAAGCTTTCACCACTTAAAAATGTCAAGGGATTCGGAGTTTTCTTGGACACGCCAAGTTTTACTAAAAGTTTATCAAAGAATTTTCCAATATAGTTAAAATGCCGTGTAACTTGAACAAGATACAAATTTTAATTTTGATAAAGAGTGACTTAGAGCATTCAACTTGATCAAGGAAAAGATAGTCTCAATTTCAATTATGGTGACACCAGATTGAAAACAAGAATTCGAGATCGTATGTGATGCAAGTAACTATACAGAGGGTATAGTTTTGGGATAATAAAAAGAGAAAGGTTTTTGAGTAATCTACTATATTAACAGTACACTAGATGATGCTTGAAAGAACTACACCAATATGGAGAAAGAATTGTTGGCAGTGTTATTCTCACTTGATAAGTTTTGGGCTTATATCTTAAGCTTAAAGGTGGTTATATATTAGGATCATATTACACTTTGATACCTTTTGTCAAGAAAGATGCAAACCCTCGATTTATTTGTTGGATACTCTTGCTATAAGAGTTTAATATTGAGATTAAAGATGTCATGCCCTAACCCATAGGTCTCACACGTGACAATCGTTACAGACTTCTAATATGTACTCAACAATCCCTTGAATACATCTTAAGAGCCTGTAATGCCTTTAAAATCCTGTTTTAAAAGCAAATATGAAAACACTTTCATATATTTCCATCCAAGTCACCCAAACTTTCGAAAGTTTCTCAATCAATCCACAAACAGTTCTAAATAATCAAAACATTTCGTAAATCATCCATCAAAGTAATTAAATCCAAAATCAAACCAAATAAAAACAAGAATAATATAGTTAACAAATCATTTTACAATCTGTATATTTCAAAATAACAAAATAAAATAAAATAAAACAAATCCTAGTGGACCTTAAATTCTTCTAAGTGAGTCGGATAAGAGGTATACCTGCTATCCTCAGAACTTCGAGGAATCACAACCAAATAGATGCACTTAACTAGCTTTCTAAACCTAAAACTGGAAAGTGAGAGAGGAGGGGGGGAGGGGAGTATACGAATGTATACTCAGTGAGTGAACTAAATATTAAAATAAATAAACACCACTTAATATAAAATTTATAAAGTAAAACATTCTTTTGAAATATAAAGGTATGGCTCAAAAATTATTTAAAAATGATTAAGGTAAAATAACTTATTTAGTTGAAAACATAAAACACACACACACACACACACACACATATATATATATATATACACATACATAATCGTTGGGATGTCTTCCTTTCCCGACAATTATCCTGGCCTTGGGCATTCCCGAGACTGTCAGTAGGTTTTATATGGAGGTAAATACAATGTTACTTTATAAAAAATTAATTTGAAATATAAAGAATGAAACTATACATGTTTTATTTATAAAATAAGCCCACCACTGATATTGGCTCAAATAGTCACTGACCCGATAAGCCCACCACTGACATCCGTGATTGACCCTATGAGATACACATATAGTCGAATAAAATCTCACATCTTATACCATCGCCCATCTATGTATCTCTACTCACCTATACGGCCTCTCTCTAGGTCGTCCTAGGCTACCACCCTGTAGTTATAGTAACCTAATCCCGACCTTCATGGCCGTTATCACCAATACACATGTTAATCCATACAATACACAAGAATCACAATATTCAAAATTGATTTATAAATAATTCAAACCATAAAGAGATTACACATAATGCCATTTAGCTCATAAATTAGCCTCCAATCATCATTCATACAAAGCATACCATAATTAAATCAATATGTATACATATACAAACAAGTGTATAAAATAGAAATAAAGAGTATAAAAGTTTAGCATTTATAAAACATTTGCATATAATTAAAATATCAAAGATTTCATTAAAATGATAAAAATAAAAGGAGCTTACTCACAGTTTAGGGAGGGTATACACTCTTTAATTCTTTTCGATTCTTAACACTTCATGTGGGCTCCTCGCATACGTATCTTCGCCTAAACATATATGTCAAAAACCATATTAAAACACATCTCTAAACTACAAATGAGATTCATATGTGTGCAATGCATTCTATTTCGGATTTCTAACTTCGACTAATAATCAAAATTGACTAAAATCCTAGTTATTCACTAGATTATCTATTTTCTATCATTACGAACCCATATTTGAGCTAAACTAACACATTTTGATTCAGTTTCACAAATTTAACGAGTCGATCCCATACTTCTATTAAAGATAGAAACAAATGTGGATATAAACTTTTCATTATCCATATCTGATTGAAAATCAGAATTAGTAAATCCCTCGACACTTAACTTACCTCATTCGTACATTAAAACTAAATGTTTAGTTCTTATCAAGCACTTAAGGATTCGTTTAACTGCTATTTAATACTATTCTCCAGGATTTGCTTCATATCTACTCGTAATACTCATAACATACACTATATTAGGTTTTGTATATAGTATGACATATATAAGACTACCTATTGTTGAAGTATAAGAAATCTTCTTTATACACTCTCGCTCTGCATCAGTCTTAGGTTCATATTTCGAGAAAGATGAATACCATGATTGTAGGATAAGAATCCCTTCTTGGATTCTTCTATACCAAATTATTTAGTACTTTTTCTATGTACAGACTTTGATAAAAGCCTACTATCGACTTCACTCTATCTCTACAGAGCCAAATACCCAAAATATAGGTCACTTCACACAAATCTTTCATAGAAAACACATTAGACAATCATAATTTTAACCTTAGTCAACATGCCCACATCGTTCCTTATAAGAAGTATGTCATCTATATACAACACAAGGAATGTGATAGCATTATTATTCACCTTCTTATAGACTCATTGTTCATCAATATTCTTGATGAAGTCAAATGATTTAATTGTATCATCGAATCATATGTTTCAACTTTTGGAAGCCTACTTTAATTTATATATAGATTTATGCAACTTACACACTTAATGACTATCTGATGAAATAAACCTTATAGGTTGTTGCATATATATATGGTCTCCTCAATATAACTATTAACGAAGGCTGTCTTTATATCTATCTTTCATATTTCATAGTTATAATAAGCTACAATAGCAAGCAAAATTCGAATGGACTTAAGCATAGCAACTGGTGAAAAGGTCTCCTCATAGTAAATACAATGCTTTTGGGTATAACCTTTTACCACTAGTCTAGCCTTAGAAGTCTCAACGTTTTCATCTATGCCAATTTTTCTTTTGTAAACCCATTTATAATCAATAAGAACAATTCCTTCTAGTGGATCAATAAGTGACCACATCTGATTAGCATACATAGAGTCCATCTTAAATTTCATGGCATCCAGTCATGTTTCAAGAGCGGTTTCCAGTATCGCCTCTTTATAGCTTTTAAGATCTTCCTTTCTGCTTATATTCTCTTGTCATAAATGATTCAAATTTATTATCTAAAAGGAAGAAATATCTCTATGGAGGGCGTGATATCCTAGTGGATTTACAAAAAGACTGGTCTACTGAAGGTTGAGGTTTTATTAGAATAAGTTCATCAACATAAATAGATTTATGTACATCAACAGATTCATTTATCTGATAATGGTTGTCATTAAACTCTCTAGACTCTTCTAAGAGCTCGATTTTTTTACCTACACCTTAATGAATTGATTCTCGAGAAATTGTGTATGTTTATTGATTGAAATACTTTGATCAGCATAAAAGTAGAAATAATATCCTAAACTCTTTTTAGGATATCTAATAAATCGATCTTTTCAGATCTCGTATCGAGTTTATCAGATTTAACCATTTCAATATAAGTTAGACATTCCCAAGATTTCATATGATTGAAACTTAGTATTTTCCCATGCCATATCTCATATGGTATCCTAGAAACTGCTTTAGATGAGGTTCTATTCAAGATGTACATCACGATGTACAGAGCATATCCTCAAAGATATGTAGGTAAGTCAATAAAGCTTATCATATATCGTACCATATCAAGTAAGGTACGATTTTTCCTTTCTAATACATCATTATGCTATAGTGTATAAGAAGGTATTCGCTTAAAAATAATACCATTTAATTTAAGAAAATTCTAAAAATCAATACATAAGTATTCTCCACCATGATCCGATAGTAGTATTATAATACTCTTTCCTGCTTGTTTCTCTACTTCAACTTTGAATTCTTTGAACTTTTTAAAAAATTTAGATCGGTACTTCAATAAATACACATAATCATACCGTGAAAAATTATTAGTAAATGTTATAAAGTATGAGACATCACCTCCAGCCATTTCTCTAAATAGATCACATACATCTGTGTGGATTAATTCAAGAATATCATTGGCTCTTTTTCCTTGATCAGCAAAGGATAATTTGGTTATTTTCTCTTGGAGACAGGATTCACAAGTTGGATAGGGTTCAGAACCCAATGGACCCATAGGTCCATCACTGTCCATCTTTATAATCCTTTTCTCTCTAATGTGACTCAATATATGATGCCAAATTAATCTTAAATTAATTTTATTTATGGATTATTTCTTATTAATGGTATTTGTCATTTTAACTTCATTTGTTTCAAGAACATACAAACCATTCACATTCAGACCATTGCCAACAAGTTTAATTTATATTCATTAAAAGAGAAAGTGTAATCATATTTACACAACTGATTTACAGATAAAATATTGCTAATAACTATATCAAAATACATTACATTGTACAATATAATGTGATGGTTAGATGACAAAACTATTTTACAAGTCCCTGAATGAGTGGCCGCAACCATTGCGCTATTTGCCATTTTTAGTTTCACTACACTATCAGTCAGTAACTACTTACTGTGAAGGTCTTGCAAACACATACAAATATGTGAGATAGCAGCTGAATCAATTATCCAAGAATGTGAATCTGAACTAACACTTAATTCAGTTTTAATAACATGACTAGAAAGCGTACTCTGTGCCTTCATATTTCTCATTCTCTTAAGATAAAGAGGATAATTCCTCTTCTAATGATTGAGCTATATGCAGTGATGACACTCATTATTAGCTTGGCATGTGGCAACTCGCTTGCCTTTCTGTTTACCCTTATCCTTCTTTTGAAGACACCTCCTTTGGGTCTCAACCCAGAGGTCTTCTTACCCTTTTATTAAATTTCTTACTGTAAGAAACAATGGCAAGAATGATCCCCTTTCCCTGAACATCTCCAATAGAGAGTGATAGATATTTTGGACATCTTACATGTCCTCACATTGAGCCTATAAGTCATCACTCATTGAGGCCAACATGTACGATCTTACTTTAAGATTGTTATTCTTCCATCTCTAAAAGGTCTCTATCTCTTGAGAAAATGCATCAATAGAAAGAATTTGGGGTAAGGATTCACTAATCATATAGCCAAGCTTTTTAAAATCTAAAATTATTCTAAGATTCCTAAACCAAACCTTGAAGTTAAGTCCGATAAATTTATGTGTATTGAGGATTTTAGCTAATGAATTAGCCATTGATTTTGTATCACTTAATTGAATTCAAAGATGTGTGAATGTGTAGAATAGGAATACATCAATATGTATTAGTATATATCAAACTATTTAGTTTTGGACTTTAAACTAAATAATGCTTCTACAACGTAAATTAAATCCTATATTCCCTTAATACTACTGTAATCTTATTACAGTTTGTTAGTGGGTGATTATATTCTTATCAAACTTATAAAATCTGACCTAATAGTTATTGGTTAAATAAGTCTAATAAGTCAGAAATATATTTCTACTTGTAACTTATTACAAGGTATAATCAATAAATCTCTAGAATTTTATACCTCACCTGACAGTTATTGGTGCTTGAACCTAGTTAGATAGACCCAATACCTTTTCTTAAGTAGGTAGCAATCGGACCCCTCACGTAACTGATATTGAAAGTCCAATGCAACCTACTAAGAAACAAGTTAACTAGACCATGATACCCTGTGAGGCCCTCACCTGACAGTTATTGGGTTACCCCATGCAGAAATATTAATAACCTAATGACTACATTGAAAAATTTAATCCTAATATTTATTAAAGGAGGATTTCATTTAAGTCTCATAATCTTATTCAGTGATGGGATTTAAACTCTATATCATTTTCAAAAAATGATATCTATTTTAAATCTTGGTCCATTACTGTTTGATTATATCAAATTAATAAATTAATAATTAATTTATTATTAATTATGTTGATACATGTCATTTAATTACTCCCAGTAGAATTTAATTAATTCTAGATTAATTAAAATTTAATTAGAATCATTATTCCATTAAATTTTAATTATGAGTAATTAATATTCTTTTTCTGTTTGAATGGAACAATTCTAAACTTAAAATTTTATAAATTAAAATTTAATAACAGAAAATACTAATCAATATTAGTGTTAATAAGAATAGTGGCTTAAGAAATAATATTAACAATTAATATTTATTTCTTGATTAGAATTTTTTTTTGAATAACTTCAAAAATTTTATATTTTAGTCCCTATAAAGCAAATTACAAAAATACCCCTCATCGAGACCAAGCTTAGTTGATGTGTCATTTTTATGTTTTTCAATAAAACTCGATAATTAGTGATCAAAATCACTTAAAAATCGAGTCGAGATGTGTCAAAAGTCCGAAAACACAAAATTATATGAAAAAATATTTTGCGACAATAGGGGGGCAGGGGCACGGACAACAAGGCCAAGGCACGGGTGGCGTGTGCCACAGGCGTCTGCCCATCACTGACCTATGCGCTTGCTGCAAAAAAATAGAATGCCACTTCCCCTGCACCCGATTTTTTCATTCTTTGTTTTCTCAACTTCCAATTAGTTTCAACATAAAATCAACATGCAAAACGCTTCATAACACATCCAAAAACATTCTAAAACTTTACAACACATCAAACAATCATCAAATGATATCCAAAACCACTTTCAAACATAAAACAATATACTAACCAATATGCCTCCATTCCAACACTTATCAATATATATACTAAACTAACACCAATACACATCAAAACATGCATAAAAAACAGAATTCAACTTATGCTTTGATACCATTTTCATATGGGAATTTATAAGAAAATCTATAGGATCAAAATTTCAAGTTTTCATTCATATGCAAACCAAACCATTTAGCATGCATCAACCATTAGGGTTTTTAAAATTTTACCCCAAATGAGCTTCTCCTTCAAGCTTGAAGTCTTTTTCCAAGCCTCCAAGAGTATCCACACTCTATCACGTTATTATCGAAAAAATTTATTCTTTATAATTAAAGAATAAAATTGCCTACCGATCAACATATTGGAGTAATATAATTTTTATCAATACAAAATATCATTAACTAACTTAATGACATTATTTTATCCATCATCAACTACTAGATATTGTGTATGACCTCCTGAGTTCACCATAAACTAGACATGAGTCAATACGAACTTATTCGTATCACTTTGGTATAACCCCTTATATCCGAAGCACTTAATGATCATGAGTGACCTCTAGCAAGATATCATGATCTCTAGAACACATAGAATAAAGATTCAGGTAAACCCATATAGTCATATTTACATGTAGTATAATCTCTCTATTATCAAATCCTAATCGAGTGCGGGCCATGAAATCGTCAAACCCATAACTTGATTATAGGATCAAAACCTCAATCATGAATGGGATCTATGTATCCAAAACTCATTTTTGAAATACATGTATTATGATCAGAGATATAATTCTTGTAAATGATAGTTCCGCCTAGGATCTCAAGCTCCAATATCTGAACTAGTACATCCCATCTTGATCATGCCATGTCACTGTCCCTCGTGACATCACCTTAATCGGGAATAAGTTTTAGAATGTATTTAAATAAAAGATTTTGTTTTCATATTTATAATCTCATATAGATAGAATCTCGATACATAATACAATCAAGGACATATCTCGTATCAAATAAAAGAAAGAAAGAAATTAGCAACGGAACACAATGTAAGATAGAATAATGCCATTTTATTAATTATAAATAATTTATAATTAATTAAAAAAAGGTATATACATAAGAAAATATAACCCTAACCCAGATGACACGATTGATTCTAGGGTATATCTCTAACACAGACTTGGTTATACGAAGATATGTATCAATGAAGTGGTTTTGAGTATTCTATAAGACTGTTAATTACTGTATAGTGGGTATTTTGGGCCTATAAAAATAGTAGCCAAGCTACCTTATAATGGCCCTAAAATATTTTGATGCCATATGTTTAATTGGCAAACGTTTGTTTTTGATGATGCCAAAATATATGGAAAAATAATTTATGCATGTGATATATATATATATAAACTTTATTGAGTGACCATTATAAGACATATATTTTACTTGATCTTTTTTAGAAGGAAAATATGTTTTCAGGAGTTCAAATTTGGAATCGAAAGCGTCAAAAAAACATGATCAAACTCAAACGTATCAATACGTTACTCAAATGTATTGACATATTTTAGCTACAGTGCTGAATTTAAGCCTGAGTTTGGGAACCTTACCTCAAGTATTTCGATACCTTTGAAGAATGCTCAAATGTATCAATACTTTTGCTCAATATATCGATACGTTGATGACAATAAAGATTGCACAGGAACGTTTCGATACTCTCTGAGTCCTTGACAAACGTATTGATACCCTTGAAGAGTATATTAAAACGTTCGTGACGGACTCATCAAAACTTGAGTGAAAATATATCGATACCTTGAAGAACGTATCGATACCCTCAAGGCAACAGAGCCTAATATATTGATACCCTTAGAATTCAAATTGAAACATATCGATACCCTGAAAAAAAGTATAGGCTTCTGCAACAAATCATAACAGTAACGACTACTTTATAAGCAATTAATGCTGTCATTAATGAAGAAACAAAAGAGCTATTAGAGAAATTGAATTCAGACATAAATACAACTAAATTTGAAGAATCGTTGGTTAGTGAAAGTGAAATTATTCTGAGCATACTATTTGAAAACATTCCCCTGCAAAATCTATTTTATTCTCTCTGCTTTATTTTTATCTGTATTTTAATTCTAGTGAGAGAAAGCTTGAGTTTATTGAATTTTTACTCTTGTGAGAGTTAAAATTTCAATCTTTATTTTACTGAAACTTATTCAGAGCTACTCTTCATCCGTTGAAAAGAAAGATTGTATTGGGTTTCACTTCACCCGTGCTAAAGAAAGGTGTATGCTGGTTGTCCTTTACTATATAAAAGAAGTTGTACTTGGATTTCTCTTAACCCGTAGAAACAAGGAGATAGTGATCCTCAGTGTGAGTGGATTCAATCGAAAAGAATGGATAAAGACTTGTAGTTGAACCACTATAAAATTTGTATCTTGCATCTTTTATCTTTAGGTGTTTAATCTCTCTCTCTGCATTCATTTCACGAACTCATAAAAACTTTATTTTAAAGTTTTAAATTTCCAATTCACCCCCCTCTTGGAACTTGCCATCTGGGCCTATAATTGGTATCAGAGCTTAACTCACATCATATAGGATTAAATATCTGTGAGTAGTAGATCTGCATGGCATCTTTATCAAACATTCCATCTCACATAGTAGAGCGTCAGTCCACAAATAGACTACCTTTCTTCAATGATTTTGATTACGCATATTGGAAGAAGTGTATGCAAATCATCCTCAGCACTCTAGATTTTGAAATTCTCACCATCATAGAGGATGGTTACAAACCCCCATGACCATAGATAAAATCTTTAGAGAGAGAAAAATAAAACCTAAAACTCAATTTCAGTTAAATGGTAAAGTAATGAATGTGCTTTATTGCTCATTAGACAGGTCAGAATATAATAGGGTGTCTGGCTGTGATACAACCACGGTAATTTAGGAATACTTGAGGTTACCTATGAAGAGACTAGTAGAGTTAAGGATTCTAAAATAAGCATACTTGTGCATGATTATGAACTTCTCAAAATGAAAAGTCATGAGTCAATTAAAGATATGTTCACTCGTTTTACTGATATAATAAATGGCTTAAAATTTCTTGGCAGGTTTTATTTGAACATGGACTTAGTGAACAAAATTCTAAGAAGTCTGCCAAAGATATGGGAAGCAAAAGTGATAGCCATAAAAGAGGCACACGACCTTAGCAAGCTTCCCCTTGAAGAACTGCTTGGTTCCTTGATGACATACGATCCAGAAACGAACAGGAACGGGCAAGATGATAGAGAAAGTGGAAAGAAAAACATTACTCTTAAGAGCACAAAAGAGGAAGAGGAAGAAGATAGCATAGAAAACTCTTCAAAAGAGGATGAGTTCTTACTAATGGCTATGAGAATGAAGAAAATGTTCGGTAAAGATAAAGCCAGAATAAAGAACTGGAGAAAAAGAGAATTCCAGAAAGGAGAGAAATCAAAAAAATTTAAGAAAGACAAAGAAAAAGAAAAAGAGAAGGAAATCATATGCTACGAGTGCAAGAAACCAGGACACACCAGACTATAATGTCCTACAAGGAAGAACAAGAAGGACTGGAAGAAGAAGAAAGCTATGAAAGCGACATGGGATGAGTCATCAGAAAGAGATAGCTCTTTTGCATCGAAGTTGAGCGTGCTAACTTTTTCTTCATGGCCAAAAGGGATGATGAGGTACTTTTTAAATCTTCCTCTGATTATTATGATACTTGTTTTGATAGTGATGATGAATTGTTGAACTTATATAAGGAACTAAAATCTGATTTTGAAAAACTTTGTGTTAAATACAAAGAGAACAAATAGAAATATTGTATACTAACAAAAGAAAATGATTTTTTAAAATCAAAGGAACATGTATGTAAATGTGATATAGAAATAAATGCAGAAAAGGCTAAGAATAAAGAACTGAATGAGGAGACCAACAAGCTAAAAAGAATCTTAATAAAATTTACTCTAGGAAGAATGCTTTAGATAAACTGCTTGGAAGTCAAATAATGATTTTTGATAAAGCAGGAATAGGCTATAGACCGAATGCTAAACAGAAATCCTACTCAAACTATTTTGCAAAAGCATTCAGTCAAATAAATTCTTTTTCTGCTTGTCATTACTGTGGTAGAAGATGACACTATATCAACAAATATTTTATAAGGAACAAAACCTACAGGGGTCCAAAATTAATTTGGGTTCCTAAAGGTTCTAAAGTTGGTGTTGATGCTTTCAAATCTAGAACTAACTTTTATGGACCCAAAATTAAATGGGTACCAAAGTAAATGAATAATTATCATCCAGGGGTAGAATAAGAAAAATTCATCCAAAGAAGTCAAGTGGTTTCTTGACAGTGGCTGCTCAAGACACATGACTGATAACAAGTATCTGTTTGTGCATCTTTCAAAGAAGAAAGAAAAAGATGTGATCTTCAAAGATAGCAGCAGAGTCAAGGTTGTTGGGATTAGAAAAATTAAGGTAAACAATATCAAAATCTCTGATGTATTGCTAGTAGATGGCTTAAAATACAATCTGCTGAGTATATCTCAGTTGTGTGACATTGGATATAATGCTAAATTTCTGAAAAATGCCTGTGATATTTTTGATGAGGATGATAGTAGATTCTTGCATGCTTCTAGGATAGGAGTTGTTTATGTAATTGAATTAGATAAAATGGTTGTTGAATCTTCTGTGTGCTTGTAAGTGATATGTGATGATTCTTGGTTGTGGCATAGAAGGTTAAGGCATTTTAGCATGGATCTCATTAAGAAGTTAGCTAAGCATGACATGTTAGAGGACTTTTCTAACCTCAAGTTTGCCAAGGACAAGACATGTGGACCATGTCAAAGAGGTAAACAAGTGAGGATCTCATTTAAGCCCAAGAATGTCATTTTCACATCTAAACCCCTTAAACTCATTCATATGAATCTTTTCGATCTAAATAAAGTTGCATCACTTAGTGAGAAATACTATATATATATATATATATCATTGTAAAT
This sequence comes from Trichilia minutiflora, assembly GCA_035590515.1. Taxonomy (NCBI): domain Eukaryota; kingdom Viridiplantae; phylum Streptophyta; class Magnoliopsida; order Sapindales; family Meliaceae; genus Trichilia; species Trichilia minutiflora. The sequence goes on from JAVXUL010137446.1 coordinate 12,663, forward strand.
GATTATTCTAGGCTCACATGGGTATTTTTCTTGGAAAACAAGAGTGACACATTTGAGATATTTAGAAAAATTTTTAAGAAAATTCAAAATGAAATTGGTTACTATTTGGTGCATATTAGAAGTGACCAAGGTGGTGAGTTTGTGAATCATAAATTTAAGGCTTTTTGTGATGAGTTTGGGATTGCACACAATTTCTTTGCACCTAGAACACCACAGTAAAATGGGATAGCTGAGAGAAAAAATAGAACTTTACAAAAGATGGGTAGAACCATACTCAATGAATATGAGCTACCTCAATACTTTTGAGCTGAGGTGATTAACACATCTTGTCATATTTTTAATAGAGTGTTGAATAGAAAATTCCTAAGTAAAACTCCTTATGAGTTGGTGTATCAAAGAAAACCCAAAATCAAACACTTTAGAGTCTTTGGATGCTCTTGCTATATCCTCAACACCAAAGACAATATTGGAAAATTTGAGCCTAAGTTAGATGTGGACATTTTTTTGGGTTATTCATCTAGGAGCACAACATATAGAGTGTATAACAAGAGAACTCAGGTTGTGGAAGAGTCTATGCATATTACATTTGATGAATTAGAACCTGAAATGATGAACATGCTTGCTAAAGAGAAGATTGATGAATTAGATGTGTCAAATAAGTTGAATGACTTGAGGTTGAATGAGAATCCTAGTGAGAAGCGTGAAGAGCATATAGAGACTCATTCTAGGGAGCTTCCAAAGGCTTAGAAGTATGCATCTCATCATCCTAGAGAATTGATAATTGGTGATCCCTCTCAAAGAATTAGAACTAGGAGAGCATCTAGAGAGGTTACTCAAAATCTTGAGAAAATGCAAAACCTTGCATTTGTGTCTGACTTAGAGCCAAACAAAGTAGATGATGCATTAATGAATGAGGATTGAATAATGACAATGCAAGAAGAACTAAATCAATTTCAAAGGAACCAAGTTTGGGACTTAGTTCTTAGGCCTAGAGATCATTCTATAATTGGCACAAAATAGGTGTTTAGAAACAAGCTAGATGAGCATGAAAACATTGTTAGAAATAAAGTTAGGCTTGTTGCTCAAGGCTATAGCCAAGAGAAAAGGATAGACTATGATGAGACTTATGCTCCCGTGGTTAGACTAAAAGCTATTTGAATCCTTTTAGCCTTTGCTTATTTTAAAAACTTTAAACTTTTTCAAATAGATGTAAATAGTGCTTTTCTGAATGATTTTCTAAATGACAAAGTGTACGTCAAACGAGCTCCTGGTTTTAAGAACCAAAAATTTTCAAATCATGTTTATAAACTAACTAAAGCTCTCTACGGTTTGAAGCAAGCTCCTAGAGCTTGGTATGAGAGATTTAATAAATTTTTGTTGGAGAATAATTTTGACAGGGGGAGTGTTGATAAAACTCTTTTTATTAAAACAAAAGATCTTGACATACTCATTGTGCAAGTGTATGTTGATGATATTATTTTCGGTAGCACAAATGATTTATTGTGTGAAGAGTTTTCAAATTTGATGAGAAATAAATTTAAAATGAGTATGATGGGAGAATTAAATTCTTTTTTGGGTTTACAAATTAAACAAAATTTGGATGGCATTTACATCTCCCAATCAAAATATGTAAAGGATCTTTTGAGAAAATTTGAACTTTTAGATGGTAAACACGTGGATACACCTATGAGTTCATCCACCTCTTTAGATAAAAATATGCAAGGCAAGGGTGTTGACCCTAAGCTTTATAGAGGCATGATAGGATCATTGTTATATCTTACTACATCTAGACCTGACATTTTATATAGTGTGTGTGTTTGTGCACGTTTTCAATCAAACTCCAAAGAATCACATTTAAATATTGTGAAACGAATCTTTCGATATCTTAGAGGCACACCTAACCTGGGATTGTTCTATCCCAAGGATGGTTTATTTGATCCGAAAGGCTTTTCGGATGCTGATTTTAAAGGTTGCAAAATTGATAGAAGAAGTATAAGTGGTGCTTGTCATTTCTTAGGGAATACATTAGTCATATGGGTGAGTAAGAAGCAAAATTCAGTTACTTTATCTACCACCGAGGCCGAGTACATATCCGTGAGTAGTTGTTGTGTACAACTCTTGTGGATTAAGCATCAATTAATAGATTGTGGCATGCATATAGATAGGATTCCCATCATGTGTGATAACACAAGTGCCATAAACTTGACTAAGAATCCCGTACATAATTCCCGCGCCAAGCATATTGAGATACGACATCATTTTATCTGCGATTATGTACAAAAGAAGGATGTTTGTATTGAGTATGTTAATACTGAGAATCAACTAGCAAATATTTTTACAAAACCTTTAGATAAAACTCGATTCTACTATTTGAGAAAAAATTTTAGTATGATGTGTGTTGATTAAACATGCTGTTGTTTGTATTCTTTAATTTGCTGAACTTCAGATACTTCTTGTTAAATGTTCTTGTGTATGGTTACTGGGT
>JAVXUL010137467.1:0-15145 GCA_035590515.1 Trichilia minutiflora
TTGGAATTGTCAGCAAACAATAGGGTGGTAAATGGCTTTACCCCTTTATATATATATATATATATATATATATAATGATAAAATAAATTCCCTATTTCTAAAATTTGGATAAGACATGATTCATATTTCTATAGTTTTTCAAATATAACTGGTAATGAACGCTTTGAGCTTCCTATATCATCTATTGAATACTTTCTCGATGTATCTAATTTATCTGAAAATAAAAAATAACAATAAAAAAATTGATATCTCAATGAAAATCTTTCGGTATCTAAGTTAAAATTTTACTTTTAGAAAATTTTAGAAAAAAAATTAAAAAAATGATAATAATATTTTCTTGATAATGAATAACTTACCTGTTTCTAAAATTATAGCATCTTATATATAATCATATTTTATTGTAGTAGAATACGTTTCAATCGATCATTGTTTCCCCATTAAATGAAGTGATGTGTCATTACAATTATAACCTGTTGCTGCTATTACTTGTATTTACTCTATAATCATAATTAGCATTTATTAGTCTTGAATACTTGTCTGATACTATAAAAAGGGCAGATCATTTGTCATATTTAGCCTTAGGACACCCTTTGAGTTGATGACTTAGACCTTCAGTAACAATGCCCTAACTTCTCGAGATCTCTTCCCGACCTCACGCGCCTTTGACAAATACACTCATGATTTCAGGCTTCTGAGGACTCTCAGGCTTCTTAAGGGTAACATATTAAAAATCTCAAAACCTTGGGATTCCATGTGATTTAGTGGTCTTACAGGAGCGTTCATCGGAATGAAGTTGGGGTCTCAGATATTATCTGTTATAAAGAACTTACGTAACCTGTGAATAAGCTCTTTGTAGACTTTGGGTTGTCACTAAAAAAGGGGGCCTATAGTTGGGCCTTTGGACTGGTAGTGCTTAGAATTATCCTTAATAGGGAGCCTTCAATTTTTAATTAAAACTGAGTTTAAGTAAAAATTGAGACAAAGATCCTGAGCTTATTTAACGTTGCGTCTCCTCTTTATTGTCTCCCAACTAGGGTTATAAGTGCAGATTCATCCCCTCAACTGTAACATCGTACGAACATTGATATTCCTCAGGATGGTCTTGAGCTCTTTAAGACATCATTAAATTTGACAACCCTTTTCAAATTGCTAACTTACGTGTCTTCACCTTATTAACTAGTAGTATAAAAATCGGTGTTCTCCATACTTTATTTAAGTCATCTAGTCCATCATTGTTGTGGGACCATTATTTAATTTAGGTAACTATCTCTTAGGGTTTCGAGATCTCTCTATACTAACGTAGCTCAACCCTGTCCATCAATATATGCAGATAGGGTTTGCTTGAGGCCCCGTCTCATCTCTATATATACCACCCTTCTCCCTTTTGGTTTTCTTTTACCTTCTCCATCTATAAGATCTCGTTTTTTTTTGCAACTTCAAAGAAACTTAGTAACTTTCAAAAAGTTTTCACAATCTCCAGGTTTTCAGTTGCTTCAATCAACACAGTAATTTTTGATAAGCTTTCGTTTTCGTTTTCTTTTTTATCTTCTATTCATTTTTGCATTGAGCTTTTGGTTTTTAAACATTGTTCATACATTCATACATGTATATAGATAAATTTCTAGGACTTGTAATGGAGGTATAAAATTTACTCTTTCTACATTTAGGACACTTGCATGACAGTAGAAGTATAGGATATCTATAGGGATAAAAAGGTAGATTTTTCTTTAAATTTTTTTAAAAACTAAGATTAATTTTACAATTGCTTGTAGAAATCAGGTGTAGGCTTGCAGATACTGTAGGGGTCAAGAAGGGTTTTTTGGGCACAAAATTAATTTTTTGAGAGCAATAAAAAATGACACTGGACTATTTTTCCAGACACCGTATAATAGAAAACCAAAGTTTAGGTTTTCAACAAGTATACCTTGAGTTATTGATGATCCTGGATACCTAAATTTATCTTATCTTTTTTTACTTTATGGGTAGAAATATCATCTATTTCTAGCTTTAGTAATCCCGAGGCTACTTCTAAAAAAAATAACTTAGGAAGGGAATTAGCTATATTTGTGATCTCGACTTTTATCTCAGATAGAAAAATGTCTTACGAGCATGATTGATTTACCTCTATTATAACAGAATTGGACTTGGAGGCATACACAAATTGCTTTATAATTCCTGATAATATATGTGAGCCTCGTGCCTAAAATCCAAGAGCAGAATAATAATTTTATATTTTTTTACTTTGAATGCATTTAGATTCATCACGTCAATGTTGACACGTCAGCACTATTTCGTATTTATTCTGAGGATTTGAGTTAGTTAATGTCGAGTTTTAAGGTCGTAAACTCAGGGACTTTAACGTAATTAAAAGATAGTTTTATTTTGAGTGAGATCCCAATGATATTTTCTAATTTCAGAATGATTTAAGTGAAAATTTTCATTTTGATGGGTTCTATCGATCAAATAGGATGATTCGTTCGATCGACATTTTGAAGACTCTCTAAAAAATTTATGGCTTTAAATTTTTTAGAACGAATAGGAAATTCGTTCGATCGAATAGATGTTTGTTCGATCAAAAGACATGTTCGTTCAATCGAGATGATTGTCTTGTTCGAATGAGTAAAGATTCGTTTGAACGACGAAATAAAAATCCCTTGATTTTCCGAAGTGTCGAAGGATTCGTTCAAACGACCTTTACTTCATTCGAACAAATTCTAATTCATTCGATCAAACGAATACGAAAAGACGATTTTTATCCTCTTCTAGAAGATTCTCCTTTGCATTACCATTTTACCCTTTGTATAAATAGGGGGTTGAACCCTCTATTTCTCACGTTTTCCCTCTCTTTTCCTTTTCCCTTTCTTCTCCTCTCCCCTTCTGACGTTTTCTCCTCTGCCATCTATACCCAACACCCACATTATTATAATCTTTTAGTTTCTCATCGTCAATCACTTGTATTTTTCATTCTTAACATGTTGGGGGCATCAATTTGTTGATAGGACCATAGAAATCGCGGAGGAGAGATCTATGATTTTGGCTTTTAATTCGGGTTTTTTGACTTCTTCACAAAATTAAAACAAACTAATGGTTCTACAAGGTTAGTAGTATCATTTCTAACCTATCTGCGATTTTTATTTTGCGTTTTATCAATTTTTGGGCATATGAATTTTACTGTTCATCCGAAGAGATTTTGACTAAATTTATCATATACATTTAGGTTTTATGTGTTAGATAGGTTGTAGTGAGATTGGATAAGTCGTTAGAATGCTAAAAATAAGAATTCAAAAAATTTAGATAGGTGTAAATAGTATTCAGGTTACTGTTCTGATAAGGGTGTGGAGTTCACTTCTCAAAATCACAAAATCAAGTTAAAATACGTTAGTTTAGCCTAAATATGGGTTCGTGATAATAATATATAGATAATTGGATGAATAACGAGGGTTTTAATCGTTTACACATATAAACCAATTTTAGAAAACCCGGGTCAACTTGCATTCCACGCATACGAATTTCGTTCGAGGTTTAGGAATGTATATATTGATATGTTTTGATACATGTGTTTAGACGACAGTACACGAACAAGGAATCTGCGTGACTTACCGAGGAACGAAGAAAATCAGTGAGTGTATACCCTCCCTAAGCAGTGAGTAGACTATTTCTGTTTTGTTATTTTATTTAAAACTTGTTTTGGTTTTGATTATAATGACGTGCAAGTATTTTATAAGTGCTTATGCATATTACTTCCATTTATGTGAAAAGGTGTATATACGTATATGTTTTCGTATGATTTTGAAATAAGATACGATTTACATGATAGATTGTATTTGCTTGATATATATATATTTTACATGAATGATGGCCATCGACCAAATTATGATATGTTTATGTCTTGATAATGACTATGTAGATATTGATATACTTATTGATGATAACGGTCAGGAGGATCGGGATATTTATTATAGCTATAGGGTGATAGCCTAAGAGAGTCCACCTGGATTTGGACACTTAGGTGAGTGGTATATGTAGTAACTTAGGGTCGGTCTGATAGAGAGGTCGCCTAGGTGAGTGGAGGCTTCATAAGTGGTGATAGTGATTGGTTGCATTATTGTGATGATGTGATGTGATTTGCTCACTTATGAGTCTCATCGGATTAGTCACGGATGTTATCACATGACTAATCCAAGGCGAACGTCAGTGGTAGGCTTATTTTTATATAACTAAATCATGTATTATTTTATTCTCTATATTACCAAAACAAATTTTTATAAATAACATGTTTTTACTGCATATAAAACCTACTAACAGTCTCGGGATGTCCAGAATTAGGGTGATCGTCGGGAAAGGGAGCCAATCTAATAATTTTTGATATATGTTTTGAGATTTTCAAACTAAAAGAAATATTTTTTTAATCAAGCTGTTTTATGATGTGTTTAATCTATGCTTTTCTACTTCGGATCATTTGTTATTTATTTAGTTAATTTCTTAGTTCACTAACGGAGTATTCTCCCGTATACACACCCCTCTCACTCTCCAATTTCAAGGTATTCAAGAGCATCTGCATATTGGTTTGTTGGTGGTAGCTCCAGGTGCTGAGAGTATCAGATAAATGATAGATCGACTCACATTGCATGGTTATAGTTCACTAGAATTGTTTCATTTCTATTAACTTTTATTGTTATGATGATTTAACTTTTCGAGTGTTGCAAATTGATTTATAAATCCGTTTGTATCGATTTCTGTTTCTGTTTAATAGATTACTTATCTTAAATGTTTTAATGAATGATAGATGAAATGATTTGTATATTTTGAAGTGTTTGTGGATTGAATAAAAATATTTTAGAGTTTGGGTATTTGGGTGGTTTTATTTAGAAGTGTTTTATTTATTGGTTTTGGAACAGGTTCTGTAAAGGCCTTACAGACTCTCATGACGTATTTTGGGTGATTGAATACCTCTTTGAAGTCTATGATGGTTGTCACGTGTAAGACCCACAGGTTAGGACGTGACAATATATATATCTGGATCCTCGAAGAGAATGAATTTTTGAGTTGTTCATCCGAGAAGGAGATGGTATTCAATGAAGGGTTATTTTACCATGGGCTAAGATTACCACTGCAAGCCTACTTTGGGATGATATTTGAGTAATTCAGAATTGTCCCCTATCAGTTGAATCTAAACAGCGGAGGATATTATCAGTCTTCTACATCATTTAAAACAATCTCTCAAGCACTCCTCTAACGATCAAAAAGATAAAAAATCTTTACCTTATAAAGAGAAACCACACTAAGAATCTAGGATAGTTTTATCTAGTCACTAGCTCTAAGAGACCCAATCTGATGCAGGAGAACCTTACTACCAATAAGAACTAGAAGAATAAGTGATTTTTTATAGGTAGGACGTGAAACTCAGCTCCTAAAATCCTGGTATCAAAGACCTTTAAAAAGACCATCTTCTAGATAGATAAATCAACTCTATCCTCCGAGAAATCAGAGCAAGCAAAAATAATAAGATCTTAAGGTTGGGATTAAAAGTTTTACTTCTTGAGTCGACTTTGTTGGCACCAGGTCTAATGTTCGTTTGCCTGAGTAGAAATCTTGTACATTTGCATAAAACTAATAAGTAGATGCTTGTTATACTTCTTTTTTTCCTATTTGCTTTTCTAATAGCTTTTGTTCTTTATTTTTTGCAGGCAAAATGGCTTTAAGGAAATCATCTGCCAAGGTTTTAGATGCCTTGAAGAAGTTGATGGGACGTAAGAAGGAAAAAGCCCTAAAAATCTCTAAGACGGGGAGGAGTGGAGATCTCCCACCCTCACGGACATAGAAAGGCGATCGATCCTCCCCAAAATCACACAAGGATGACCTCTTACCTATCTGAAGGCCAACCCCTACTATAATTAAAGAAGACTCAGGATAAGAGGAAAAGGAAGGCGAGGGACTAGTCTATAGGGAGAGAGGTTCATAAGAAGAGGAAGGAGGATACTTCACAAGAGGACAAGAGCGGGAATCCCCCATGGATTTCAGTGCTCTTGAATTGAAGTTAGAGTATCTCTCCGAAGAGATGATACCATACTACGCCCATCTCTTTGGGACTTTTAACAATTTTACTGTGTGTTGCACCTTCATTGTGTTGGAGGCTTTTTTTTATAGCGACGCAGAGTCTACAATGGACTACATATATAAGTGAAACTTTTGGGTAAGTACACCACTTCTCTTTTCTCTTTTCTCTCTTTTTCTTTCATTTATTGCATAATCTCTTCTTTTTTTTTAACTTTCTGTTTCTTGTCTTAGTCACTTCATACCATGACTACCTATTACAATTTCTTAAAGGTGGAGATTACAAAGTTTTTCGAGGCTAAGAAAAGGCTGAAAAAGATGAAGAAAATAAAGGAACAAAATAAAGAAGTACTAGAACGGATAGAATCAATCGATGACTCAATGTGAAGAGAAAGAGTCCTAATGAAAAAAGAGAGAGGAGAAGTTAGAGGTTTGGGTTGCCACTGCCGGGTTCATTCACTCCAAGCTGAGCCAAAAAGTCCAAATGCTATAATCCAAGAGGGTGGAGAGAAATCGAAGCTTGAGAAAGCAGGTCGAGGACCATCGCTTCCAACTTCGGGAGGCTTAAAAGGTAACTGAGGCTACAGTAGCTAAAAAGGTCAATGAGGGGATCGATTTGACTTGTCATACCTTCCAAGACCAGTACCCTAACCTAGACCTTAGATGGCTTTATGAGGCTTTGGATTACGAGCCTCTGGCTTCTTCAACTGATCCTGACTCTCCTGACGAGAATCTGCCTAACCCAAATACTCTAATAATTTTGCAATAAGAGTAATTAAAAGATTATGTAGTTTTTATTTTTATTTTTTTTTTTGTAAAGAATCATTTTTGTAGTGAACCTTTTATAATGAATAATAAGTTAATTTCACATTTGTTGCCTTCAAAGAATTTTCATGTTGATGTCTCTATTTCTTTTGACTACCAAGAATAATTTCTGTAAAATACTAACAGTCATATTGTATCCAGAGATAAACAAGCAACGAACGAACAAATAAATAGAGAACATTATGATATTAACAGTAATACTGTTGTCTCAATACTTAGTGAAATTTTAATAGTTGTAGATCTCAAGGTTGATTATTTCCTAATCATATGAATAAATTTTTCTAAATAGTCGATTTTTGTATTGACCTGACATGAGAATAAATATAACTTATCAATACTCTGAGAAGTCAAGAAAGTAGGAATGGTAACTCAACTTGATGCTAAAAGTTGAAAATCCGAGATAATAATGGGTTGATCGTGGTTTTCTCGTCAAAGACATAGAGAGTCATAATTAAGTGTAATTGAGAATTACGAAGTCACTTCAAACCGTAGACATTTAAAGTAGTAATTCAACCCAATGATAAAGGGCTCACAATGTATTTAACTTAGCTATCCAAGGTGTCAACAATGCGAATATACAGTTAATAGATGTAGAAAGTACACGAAGTTAAAAAGAAATGTAGAATTTCATTATCTTCACAAAGTAGCTTATACATTATTAAAGGTTCATCATAGGTAGTGTAACTTTAATTTTTCAGCATTTTAGGGCTTCTTGACAAGCCTTCTATCAAGATGCTTTAATTTGTAGACCTCCAACCTGAGAATCTGAGTAACCTTGTAGGGACATTTTCAATTGACCCCAAAAACTCCTTCTTTGAGTACTTTGGTATTTAGGTCACTTGTCTCATAACCAAGTCACCTTTTTGGAAAGTCCTATACCTAACATTCTAATTATAGTATCTAACAATGCTTTGCTAATGGACAGCTATTTTTATTGAGGATCTTGCTTCTCTTCAAAAAGATCTAGCTTTGAGCACATATTTTGGGTGTTTTCTTCCTTGTCATATATAATGACTCAAAAAATTGCCTTTGGGGTAACTTTATAAGCCTATAATACCTTGGATAGTTTATCAATCTATGCCCCTTTGTGCTCTCGAAGTTTTTCTTTGAAGGCTTTCTTGATTATTTTGTTAATAGCCTCTACTTGACTATTTGCTTGTGGATGATCTGGGATTGTGAATTAGAGGTCAATGCCAAAACTTAAATAGAATTTTTTGAATTTTGTATTATCAAATTGCTTGCCATTATCTATAATTAATACCCGAGGGATTTCAAAATAGTAAATGATGTTGTGTTTCACAAAGGTAGTAACTTTCTTCTCTATGATGTTTACTAAGGGCTTAGCCTCTATCTACTTAATGAAGATGGCTAAAATTGTACACTTTGTCTTAGCTTGGGTAGCTAATAAAGGTCCTATTAAATCTAGTCCCTATTGTGTGAAGGGTCAGGGGCTGGTAATACTGGATAATGCCTTAGGGGGTTGTCTGAGGATGTTGCCATGTACCTGGCATTCGTGACATATCTTCGCGATCTGAAACATGTCTTGTAAGATTGTGGGATAATAATATCCTTATCTCAGTACCTTGTGCATTAGAGAATAGGCACCACTATAAATTCACAAGTCTCTCTATAAATTTCTTCAATGACCTTTACTGCTTCATCAGGTCTTAAACATTTCAGGTAGGGCAGACTGAACCTGCATTTCTATAATTTTTTCTCAATGATAACATATCTAGACGACATGTTCTTAACCCTTTATGCTGCGTTTTTATCCTCATGGAGCACTCTATTTTCGATATAAGCTTTTATCTCCCTCATCTAAGTCGGGTTAGGACCTTCCTTTGCTGTAGCCACAAAATTGCTTTTTGTGTCAATGATCTTTTGCAATAGTGTTTCAATCGACACTGAAACTATGACCTTCCCCTTAAATATTGAGGTCAATCTGGTTAGAGCATCGGCCCTTAATTTTTTTAGTCATGAAATTTGTTTCAAAGTCACTTTTTCAAAGATCTCTAATAACTTTTTTGAATAGTTTAGATAAGTTTGCATACTAGCTTCCCGTGAATGAAATTGTCTGTTAGTTTAATTTGAAATCAATTGAGAATCGTTGTAAATATTCAAAGACTTGGCTTTCAAAGCCAGGGTTAACTTAATTTTCGCTATCAGGGCTTTTTATTCTACTTCATTGTTGATCAATTTAAAGTTAAATTTCAGAGAGTACATTGCTTCTATCCCATTAAGGTTTTACTAAGATGACCCCAGCACCTTCGTCCTATATATTTGAAGCCTTATCAATGTATAACTACAAACTCTTATATACAGGGTTATTAATTCCCATGGAGTTGAGATCATTCTCTGAGATTTGAAATATCCACAAATGTTTTAACACCAACCTTTCATCGATGAAGTTGACCAGTGCTTGCCCCTTGATTACTTTTTTGAGCTTGTAACTAATATCGTATTTACTAAGGTCAATAGATTACTTCACCAAATGTCTCAAAAGGTTAAGGTAGTGCAAGATTTGTCTCAAGGACTAATTAGTCAAAACCATGATTTGGTGCACTTGGAAATAGGAACGCAATTTCTCGACCGCTACTATAAGTGTGAGTATCAATTTTGAAAAGCGAGTATGTAGTTTCTACGTCAAGCAAAGCTTTATTAGTGAAGTAGATTAGCCTACAAATTTTTTTGGCGTCCTCTTTAACTAGTACCAAACTCACCGAATATTTACTGATAGCTAAGTACAAGTAGAGTATATCCCCCTTCTTGGGATAAATCAGATACAGGGTCTAGAAGAGATACTTTTTAAGCTTATTAAAACTGTTCTCATATTCCTCCATCCATTGTATTTCTTTTTTTTTTTGTCATAACTTGAAAAAATAAAAAAACATCTATCAATAGCTTTAGATACAAATCTTCCCAAGACTGTTAACTTCTTAATCAAGCTTTGTAGTTTCTTCAACATCATCGGGGATTTTAAGTCTATGATGACCTTCACCTTTTATAAATTGGCCTCAATCCCTTATTCACTAACTATGTACCAGAGAAATTTTTCTGCACGGACTCCGAATGAGTATTTCTTGGAGTTTAGTTTCATGTTACAGCTTCTTAGATAGGAGAAGGTCTCTTTCAAGTATTTTATATGATCAACTATCTTAAGAGATTTGGTGATCATATCATCAATATAAACCTCTATAGTAGATTCTATTAGAGGCTTAAACACTTGATTACTAATCTCCAGAAAGTCGCCCTTACAGATTTAGCTTAAAAGGTATGATCAAGTAACAATACAAGCCTTGGTTGATGATGAAAGCTATCTTTTCTTGATCAGGCTCATGCATCTTGATTTGATTATATCTCGAGAATGCATCCATAAACTTAATAATTCATATCCTACGACGGCATATACTAACTAATTTATTCTTGGGAAGGGGAAGCTATCCTTAGAGCATGCCTTGTTTAAGTCGATAAAATCCACACATATTTTCCACCCTCCATTAGCTTTCTTGACCATAATCATGTTGATATTCTACTCGGGATAATATACTCCTCAGATAAAACATATCTTGAGGAGCTTTTCAAATTCCACTCGAATCACCTCTATTCTCTCCCTATTGAACACCCATCTCTTTTAGGCTACGAACTTTGATGGGTGATTTTATCACTCATCTTTAGTTAAGATTTTTGTTTAGTTTCAAAATCTTTCGAGGTATTTTTTTATGTTTTTCTTGTTGTTTGTGTGTAGGTTTTAGATATTATCAAATCACCAAAAAAATGAATCATTTTTGCTCGGATTTTACTTCTTAGATTACAATTCTCATCAAGTTTCTAAGAAGTAACTTTCATTGTAGCAAGATTAATTCTTACCGTTGCAGCGAGTTTTCCAGAATCCATTACTACAATGAGTATTTTTCTTGCTACTGTAGCAAAATTTTTAAATCTTTCGCTGCAACTAGAATAATTTGTTCGTTACAGCGAGTTTTCAAGAGGTTTTCGTTGTAACGAGAAATATTTTCTCCTGTTGCAGTCCCAATTAGCGGAAGTGTCATCTTTGGTACCCTAAATTGCCTATTATATAAAGAACTTTTCTTGGGATTCGTAAATAAGGGGAGAACCTAGCATCCACCAAAAGATTTCAGATCATTTTTTGAAGCTAAAATCTTAGGAGATCAAGGAAGAAGAAGATCACAAGACAATCATTTCATCAACTTCATAGAGTTTTTCTTTTTCTTTTTCTTGAGTGTATGATCTTGTTATTAAATAATGAATATATTCTAGATATTGATTGTTATTGAACCATTTACTATAGTTGGATAAATTTCTTTGTGCTTAAGGGTTTAATGAAATCTTAACGTTCTTGTTTTGTGTTTATTTATTATTATGAAAATATGTTTACTTATTTGTACTCCTTGCACTTAATGTTTAGTTTAACTGGCCATTAAATTAATTATAATGTTACATGGAATTAGGCTTGGAAAAGTTAGTTTCATGTTCAAGATTAAAAAAGCACTACCCAGATAATAATTTGTTGAAAAATAGTTATTCACTAGGTAACAATATTTAAAGTTTGAACGTAATGAATACATTATTAATTCAAGTTGAATAGAAATATTATCTTAGGTGATTGTGTATATAATTTTATTGAGATTCAAAAAATCAAATAAAATCAACATTAACCGTAGTTAATAGGTAAATGAATGAAAATGATAGTAAATTGGCATTGAATACAGGAAACTTTGGTGTAGTTATATCCTTTAAGCCTACTTCTAATAAAATTCTCTCATTACTTTAATTAATAGTTTTATTGTCTTAGTTTTAGTTAATTATAATTGGTTATTTTAAATTTACTTAAATAAAGTTTAACTATTTTAATTGTGATATTTAACTCAAGAATATTTCGTAATCCTCGTGGCAGCGACATCTTACTTCCCATTTATTACAAAACTCAATATAATGTGCTTTCAGTTTATTATATTGTATTCTTGAACACGTTGTTAGAATTACATTTTGAATCAATTACAAGAAGGTGTGAAATCACATGAGTGCTTTTTCCTACTATTTCTTTATATGTCCATATGAATACGTTCTTGTTTCTCTTTAAGGCCTTTATTAAGCTTTTCTTCTACTCCTTGCCCAATTAAAAGCTTACCCTCATTACTCTCTTCGAGCTCTTAATGTTTAGAATCATAGAGCCAATTCTTGGTAGGCTCTGTGATTTTTGATTTTCTCAAACACCCTTATTATCTCCCCAAAGTCTTTAATACCTAAGACTGTCGTAATTGCTCATGCTGATCTTTCGAGGCTTTCTTCAGTGTTCGCTTGAAAATGCAATAGGTGCTCCTATCCGATGCAACAAAACACAACCTTACCTCTCTCTGATTTTCCTTTACTACTCTGATACCATCTGCTACTCAAAACTTCAATTTTAGGTAATAGATACTTTTCACTATCTTTGTTGTTCTGAGAAAGGGTCTTTCCAAGATTATAGAATAAGGTATCTTAAGATCCACTACCTATAACTACATCATTATCATTTTTTGATAAGACTTATGCCATTATAACTGAAAACTATACAGTGCCTAGTGGATAGACACAAAATTCTTCAAATCCTTGTAATGTTGTCCTCAACGGTCACAGTCTCAAATTTTCAATTTTCAAAGAATCCAATTTTTTTTAAAAATAATATCGATGGAGCTCCTCATTTTGATTAGAATTTTGCTAACTTGAGTTGCTTCAATTGTCAACCTTACTATCAAGGCATCGTCATAAGGGTAATGAACCCCCACTTCATCATCGTCGATATAAATAATCGGAATTGATGCTAGCTTTGACTTCTTCTTAACTCCCACTTTCTTCACATAAGGTTCCACGGTAGAATTGGATAAAGAGTATTTTAAGTAGTTCTTTTAGAATCTATTGGAATTCTCGACCAGTGTCGAGTCCCCTGAGATCATTATAGCATAATGGTCCATCTTCTTTCTCCTCAGTGTTAGTCACAAACTCTATTAGCTAATTATTCTTGATTAGTGCTTCTATCTATTCCTATAGATAAAACATTCATTAGTCTTGTATTTAATATCCTAATGAAAGTTGCAAAATTTTTTTTGCAAACTCTCAGTTGACTTATTTTTCAAATGTCGAGGCTCAAGCAACAAAGTCCCTTGCCTTTTAATCTCCTCCAAAATTCATAAAAAAAGGCCATTTAGGGGAGTGAATCTCTTATACTCTTGTAACTGTGTTATTTGCTTATATCATCTCTTTAGAGGGACCCTCTTCCCTTAATATATTCATTATCCCAACACCTCTCTTATCTAAAAAACTCAAGCACCTTATCTCCCCTTTTATGCGAGTCGGGAAACCTTTTCTTGCTATTTTTTTCCTTTCCATTATCAAACTTTTTAAGGTAAGGCCCCTTCCAAGAAGAAATCCACAAAGTTTACTCTTCTTTCAGTTTAAGGGCAACCTAGCCCTCAATCTCTATTTTATCCAACAACTTTCTCTATATTGCTTCTTAAGTAGTGATAGAGTGCTTATATACCTATCGTATACCATGTTCTGTCCACTTTAAACCCTTGTTTGAGGCCTTCCAAGGCCAGTGGGTGATGAAACGTCACCATTTCTATTACCTTCTCGTGATATCTTCTAACAAAGCTTTTGAGGCTTCATTGGCATATTATCTTAATAACAATAAGGAGTTCAGGGTCTAGGCATTAAAAACCCCTCTAAATTCTCGAATAAAGGCATTGAAAAGTTGTTCAAAGCTGGGATACTCCCTAGTGTCAAGCTAGTGAACCATCTCCTAACTTGACCCTCCAAAGTAAGTGAGAATAAATAACACATTTGATCTTCACTCAATCCCTAAATTAGCATCATCTCTCTAAAAAGCTCTATATGTAATGAAGGGTTTGACTTTCCTTTGAAAGGAGTGATCTGAGGCATTTTAAATCTCCAAGATAAAATCAAATCCAAAATTCTCTTCGAGAATAGGAACTTTGAATGAGATTCTAAAGGTAGCCTGGGTTTCACACTTTTTTGCTATCTACCCTTCTTTCTATCAATCTCCTCAACTGTTTTTCTCACTAGAAACTCTAAATCCTTTTCGTTAGTGATAACACCTTGGGTTTCCTACTTCTATAATACCCGATGTTCCATGGCTTTTTAATTCTCCTACATCTCTGTTCAATGATCCTCCTTATATCCTTAGGGTTTAGACTATCCTCAGGCCCTGGACCATGATTCACTTTAGGGTTAGGAGTAGATTGAATGGATTCGGGCTAGTTTTCTTTGGCCTTTCTTTTTTCTACAACCATATATTTTCCTCAAGCTGTACCTCCATGTACTAAGTCGACTTGTTTTCTATTTTTTCCCTATTTGGAGTATTACTTTTCATTGCTTTCGTATTTGTATTCGCCTTAAGACCAAGTAATCCCGTATACAGTATTTTCTTCATCTTGGAGATCT
Source organism: Trichilia minutiflora (assembly GCA_035590515.1). Taxonomy (NCBI): domain Eukaryota; kingdom Viridiplantae; phylum Streptophyta; class Magnoliopsida; order Sapindales; family Meliaceae; genus Trichilia; species Trichilia minutiflora. The sequence goes on from JAVXUL010137467.1 coordinate 14,341, forward strand.
CCCTGACCAACATTTGAATGTGTTGGTCTTTTCTGCATTCTGCCTTTCACTCCCCTTCAACTACTACACCCAACAAAATTCCTCCTCACTTTTCCTCATGTGAGTTAAATGACGTAAGGGAACACCGGAGCTTAACTGGAGTCCCATATTTTTTGGTATCCTATGTTGTCCATCATCGGCATCACTTGTTGCTGTTGTTGCTTATGATAAATGATCATCAAGATTCCTTCTTCATGTTGTGTTTTCTCTGGTTATATAAGTTCTAACGACTATCGTTTTGCTGACACAAACTTTAAAACCCTCTCTGCCTTTTTATTCTTTTCCCATAAATGATGCCAAATGTTGATGTAAGAAATTCGTAACGTCTTAAACTTCGTGCATCATCGATTGAATCCTTCGTTGACATACCTAACTTGCTTAAAAGTAGAAAACGATGATTAGGAAAAAAAATAATTTTTCGATAAAAACCCTCCGAAACTTAAGTTAGGATTTTACTTTTAGAATATTTTATGGGGAAGTTAAAAGAAATAACAACAATCTTTTCTTAGTAGGGAGTAACTTACCTGTTTTTAAAAATGTGACATCTTTTATATAGTCGTATTTTGTTAAGTAGAACATTTGTCAGTCGATTATTGCTTCCCCCTTAAATCAAAAGATATGTCCATGCAATTATAATCTGTAATATCCCATATCTCAATTCAGGGGCAGTTTAGTAAATAGAAATAAGTTAAGGGTATTTTGATAATTTTGTTATAGTTACTGTAGTAGTATCAGAATTAGTATTGGTTGGTACTGAATGAAAGCT
>JAVXUL010137508.1:0-15143 GCA_035590515.1 Trichilia minutiflora
CACTGTTTAGAAAATGATTTGTAATAAAAGAGATTTTATGTATTTGGCTTGGCCATGAGAACTATGTATTGTATTTTATAAAATACTGAGATTGATGTTAATGTGATTAAAAATCTTCTATTTTCTTTTCTTTTACTTTATTATTGATTGATGAGTTTGGAAACAGGTACTAATGCCTTGCGGGTTCTAGAGGTGCATTCTAAGTAATATGATGTATTTCTAGGATTCGCGGTGATTGCCACGTGGCCGACTAGGGTCGGGGCGTGACAATACTAAGCATAATAATAATCACAATAAATATAAACTGAGGCAAAGGGAAGAAATGTCCACTCACAGTGTTGAGATGGGAAACCACCCTCTGGGTATCCTCCTTACGACGAAGATCCTGTCATCTCGGCTGTTGCGCTCAAATGGTAAAAGTGTTATGAGTCCCTCGTTGCTCGATTCTCTTCTTTGGCTATTGTTCACCTCAACCCTTTCTTTGCGATTCCTCTCAAACCGTTGGTTAGAACTCCGATCCAAAGAGGTTTCTAGGTTCTGGTGTTGATTCAAGAATCAAAATGGTGGAGTTTGGTAGAGAAACGGTTGAGATCAGTTTTGAGAGTGAGAAAGAGAAATGTTTTCTATCAAAAATAGAGAGAGAGAAAGTAAGAAGCTGAATGAGAAAGACGACCTCAGCTTCGCGTTAATATGCTGTGTAATCCTTAAAGGTGTCGATACCTTCCTCAACATATCGACACGTTTCATCGTAAGCGAACTTCATCTCCATCACAAACGTATCGATACCTTTGCCAAGGTATCTATACGTTTGGCACTGTTACAAAACATTTTGCTTGCAGTGTATCAATACGTTTAGCCAATTACTATTTATTATGCCTTCAATATATTGATACGTTTGGCCTTCAACTCAAAAAGGTGTCGATACCCTTCTCCAAAGGTATCAACATGTTTGGTCTCGCCCCTAACGTATCGATACGTTTTCCTAAACGTATCGATACCTTACTTCTGGTCCTTCTTCCGAGGACTATCACTTCAAATGTCCATAACTTTTGGCTCGAGTATCGTCTTGGAGCCCATAATATATCAATGAAAAGCTCTCTCCAAGCTCTACAAAAACAACATGAAACTTTTTTTCAATTGAAGATGATTTTGGGATTAAAAATACAATTCTTTATCAAAGACTCCCATCCCACACCATAATCTTGCCCAAATAAAATCGTCAAGTTTTATACCTTCTCGTGCATAATCTAAACACAATAACATGCACGAAAACTCTTGAGGGATTTATTATTATACCCATAATACTCAGGAACGGGTGTCACATAATACACACACATATATTCTCATCTAATCAATCAAATTAAATAGTAAAATCAATTAAACAATTAACAACATCATTAAATGCATCCATGTAAAATCAATTAAACAATAGACATCAATATGGCCAAATATGTGCATCTATGATTTCATTATGTAAAATCCTTTTCATCACATAAAAACAATGGTTCTATATCATCTTCTATCTTCACATGATAACAATAAACACATCAAAGATGATAAACTATTCATCATCTTCTTCATGATAGCACATATATGCAACAAAATCCTAATTTCTTTATAAAGCTTTCACTAACAAAATCAACCACAACCAAGCCATATCAAGCATATAATCAATACAATCAATTGCTCTGATACCATTTTAAAAGGTTGATTCAAAGCTTAAAACATGTTAGGGTTTATATGTATAAAACACATAGTATGAAAACATAAGCTAAAATCTATAAAAATAAAGTAATGATCAAGGATCTTAGGCTAGGATTGATGAAGACCTAACCCCAATTGTATAGAGTCTCTAAGAATCAAAATCCTAAAGCACCTTCTGTGCTTGGCCAAAATTAGAGAGAGAGAGAGAGAGAGCTTGGTAATTTTTTAATTTTATAAAAATTATAACATCTTCTTCTAGAACCATAAAATTGACTCCTATATATAAATATATATTGACCATTTATTATAGTGCCTTTTGTCAATATGGTCAATAAAAAATAGGTCCAAAACTTGTCTAACAAGCTTCTTAATGCAAAATTTTACTTAGACCTCTATACTTTAAAAATATAATAATCCAAACTTAGCTCTACCAAATTTATTTTAATTCTATTTATATTTTTTAATATTAATAGAATATTATAATTTATTTTAAGTTACATTTAGGTTATTTTCTCAAGCTCTTAGATTTGTTAAATTAATTAACGTATAAATCAATTACACTTTTCGATCTAATATTATCTCCAAGCGTGCTAGCACTCTTGGGGATAATGTTTATTCTCTCTCAAAACAAGAATGAATACTAGCTATTGGCTGTGACTTATTAAGTTCATTACAGTATTAGCTATAAGTCAAAATTGATTTTATTGAACCCGTTTCAAACTATTTGATCACTCAACGACTAGGGTTAACATCTAACAATATGCCATAATCCTTAAACCACAATAAAATTTTTTTCATTGAATCTTTTATGCATGATTGCATGTTTCATGTGGATAAATTCTTTTTGTTCGTCTAATCCCAACTAAGTTAGAGTTCATGGATGTCAAAATTCTAAAATTTAGTCATTATTCAAATTAATAATCAATACGCTCTAAACTCATTACTACGAACTCTTTCGTGTAACATTTAAGTTCTTTGACTAAAAACTTTGATTTTAAATGTTTATCAATATCCGACTGAAAACTCAAAACTAGATCAAGTCAATAAAATCTCAAAATCCTACATATCAAGTCAACAGCTTCTATATACGAGATATGATTAGTTTTGTATTTATACACCATATGAACCATATGTATCCATACCGAATGACGAAATTGATGTTTTAGGTCAAAGGAATAATTAACAAACTAATACAATCATATGATAAATCATTGACACCATACTTTTGTGTAATTCATCATAACTTTAATCACGTTCAAAAAATAGTTCTCTAACTATTGATCCATACTAATGTCCTAATGACATGATTATCATATTACCCGCACAAATATTATTCTTATAATATTCACTAGAGACATTTAGTATACCTACTATATGATATCGATGTTCGATTGATATGACTATCATAAGAAACTATTTAGATAATAAAATTATCTGGATAATTTATATATATATTCTATTGTTAGGATGATTAATAGAAGAAGCATCATACATATATGAATAATAAACATTTTATTCATTAATATATATATATATATATGACAACATGTTCAAAAACATAATAAAAATAATCGTAAGTGCACGATATCAAGTTTTGTAGTATAGAATATTAAGTTCGGATTGTCGATCCCACAAAGAATTAATTTAAATTATGTTAAGTATTATAAGTGAATTGATACTAATGTTATCTATAAAATCATTAAAACAACAAGTTAAACTTAACAAAACTAAATTACATCTAATATAATACATAATATAAATGGGGAATACTGCTTAAATAAAATCAAAACCTGAAGTACAAATGTTCTAGAGGATCAAATTTACTTGGTTGTTACTTATATTTTTGAATCTCATTTGCTATCCATTCATTTTTGAGTTTATAAGACAAAAATTTAATATATTTGACTACCTCTTCCAAGGTCAAGTCAAACCTATCTCTAACATTCAATTTTTATATTCCTATGCAAAACCAAATATTAGAAATGCTTAAAGTTCTTGATTCTTTTTAAACATCTTCAAATGGTTTAATAGCATTCCAACTTATTAACGTCCTAGGTTGTATTATCCGGGTTCTAATTTAGGATAATCTCTTTCGAGTTCATCATCCTAAATTTAAAATCATCTCATCTGTGATCAATGGACTTGAAGCATTAAGCAAGATTAATACAAATAAACTTAGAAAAAGGTTAATTAACAAAAAGCAATCAAATTTTCATATTATTAACCAATCTTTTCCCAGTTTATAAGATAAGAGTACTAATGTAATCGACTGCCTCTTTCGAGGTTAAGTCGATTAAAACTCTAAATTTTAATTTCGATAGTTTATCCAATTTCTAAATCATGTTTCTCACCCGTCACCTAGAAAACTCTTAGTCATTATCTGAAATTGGAGATTTAGAAGTTCAATTTAATTGTTACTCTCTTAATTTGTCTTCGTAGGTATTAAAGGTCTTCCGACACATTAATGACCTAAGTTATACTAATCATTTTCTAACCTAAGATAACCTCTTCCAAGTTACTCATCCTAAGTTGTAAACAACTAATTTGTGATCAAGGAATTAGAGGCATTACGCAAAGAATAGCATAAATAAACGAATAAAAAGATTGAAGAAATAAACTAGACAATAAAATCACCCATAAATATACATAAAAAAATTCTGTAAATTAAAAGTTCAAACTAGCATAAAAACTAGTATAAACACATTACAAATCATTATTTCCATGGTTTACAAATGAAAGAAATAATAAATAAGAACAAGGAAGAGAAAACCCATGACGAATCCTCCTTCGATCTTCTTGATCTACCATTTCTCCACTCGATCTCCATAGAATCTTCAAGGTTTCTCTCATTTATGCACAACCATCATCCCCCTTTGAAAACTAAAAAGAGTTTCTTTATATAGTGAGCACTTAGGGTATCCAAGAAATGCATTTTCACTAATTGGGGCTGCAACAGAAAAACATAATTCTCATTGCAGCAAGAGTCCTTAGAAAACTCGCTGCAACGAGCAAAAATATTTTGGTTGCAGTAACCGTTTCTGCAAAATTTGCTACAACAAAAGAAAATTCTTACCATTGTAGTGAGATTCACTTTTTAGGTCCTTCATAAAAATTATAGCTCGGAAGTAAGCTTTGGAATGTAACTTGAATCACCTTAATCCAATATCTATAACTCAAGATATCATCGTTTTACTGATTGGTGCTCAGGATTATCACTGCAGTGGTGCTCTTTAACTTGGCTGATAAAATCCTAGCAAAAATGATCCATTTCTTGAAGATTTATCAATATTTATAACCTACACACAAACAAACAAGAAAACATAAAAATACTAACAAAAATGCTCAAAATTAAACAAAATCTTAGTTAAAAGATGAATGATAAAATCACTCATCAATATACAGTACATATAATATACAGTAACTCAATTTAAAGTGCCCCAAACTGATAAAATATCATGCCTCGACCTGTGAGGCCTATAGTGATAACTATTACAAGCCTATAATGCACAATCTATTCCCTAGAGAGCATACCAAAGGCTTGTAAGGCTTCTAAAATCATTTTAAATAATTCATTTGTTTATCTCATAACTAAATCAATTTTATAAATTATTTTTATATTTCATATGAAAATATTTCCATCGTAAACAAATAAACCTTTTGCAAATAATCCTATGTATATAAAATTTGCAAATAGAAGAAAATCATAATATATACTTCTTCGATAAGTTTATAGTAATATTTCTCTCTCAAATATAAATATAAGATAAATTTGATAAAGTTCTAGTGGACCATCACCATTGGGGTGAGTCGTGTCAGAAATTATACCTGTAAATGAGCTAGTTCATGCACTCTCAGTTTAACTTCTACGTACAATACATGATCTGAAACTGGAAAAAGAAGTGAGAAGTAAGTATACAAAAATATATTCTGTGAGTGGATAAGATAAAATACATAACAATTATGAATATTCACATTAGAGCATGTAAATTTAAATTAGTAAATGAAAATAAGTTCAAATCTAAAATAGCATGTAAAGTAAGAAAAATTTATTTATTTTTGAGTCTAAAACCATTTTAAAATAAATTTAAAATCATTGTACTGTCTGCCTTTTCTGGCAATTACTCTGACCAAGAGTAATCTTGATACAATTAATGGGCCTTATATGCAATTTAAAATCAATGATATTTTATTTAGAATTTATTATACTATTAAAATAAAAAATACATGCAACTTATTTAAAAATCTGGCCTACCACTTATGTTGGCTTTGAGTAGTCACATGGTGATATCTGTAATACCCTTGACAAGACTCATAGGTGGTCAAATCACAATCTTATAATTATATCAATGTTTTCTCTTATACCAGCCACTCCTCAAGTGTGTCCTAGACTACCACCCTATAACTATAGTTAATATATAATCTTAGCCCTCTAGACCATATCACTAATACATATCCAATACATAAAAACCCGATTTATTGATCATATCGTCATGAACATATCAAAATTAATAACATCATATACATATACATATATATATATATCTATACATATACATATATCTATATACATATATCTATATCTATATCTATATCTATATCTATATCTATATCTATCTATCTATCTATCTATCTATATATATATATATATATAACTCAGATGACTTTCAAATTAATAAAATCATAAATTAAATCAAAGTAATAAATCATCATTTTAATCATATAACAATACTATAAAATATTTTTGATATCACATGAATCACATTTGGCCTCTAGCTTTCAATATATATAAAAACCATAATATAAAATATATCAAAATTATAAAATACTTTTTTGACATATCTATCACAAACAAATGACTCTCTTGATCTCTATTCAAAACAAAACCCACTACTTTCTAATGAGATCGTATAAAATATCTAGCTTCTAAAGCATTTAAAAATACTCTACAATTTTTCTCACTATACAAGTCTCGTGCTAACGCACTTCAAGTCTAAAGTATACATAAATATATTTTCAAATTAGACTAATCACACATATAAGTATATTTGTATTTTAATTCGAGTTTTCCTAAAAATATTCAAATTCTTCCCAAGGTACTTAAATTTTTTAATTGAACTCCACTAAGTGTATTATATACAAGTTCAATTATACTAATTATCAATGAATTCTAATGTGTTTGGGAGAATTTATTGATTATGACTTTGCCATTTGTTCCCATTTTCAAATTTTTCGGCCGTTCAACTTCCAATAGCTTTATTTTGTCATCAATTTCAATAATTTTAACTTAATTTCATAAATTCAGTTCAAAATACACAAAATTATTAATTGTATAATTTGGATATTGTTTATTTTGTCATAATTTTCTAAATTCCATAATTTCATCAAATTGACCGCATATAATGTTTCTACACATCCTAGTTAACACAAAAATAAGCTCAATTTCACCTATTGGACCTAATTTAAATTTAGATGAACAGTAACTCTAAAATTTAAATATTCAATTTTGTGAAATTAACAAGTTAAATGGATAAAAAAAACTTACCAAACGATACTTAGTAGTTTTAAGAATTTCAATTTCTCTCAAAATCAAAAACCCGCAATTTGAGCTTGAAGTTACTATTTAACCTATTTTTCAATCTTAATCAAAACTCAAAAATATTGGTACCATGTTAAAGTGAAGGTCGATTAGAGTAAGAATATGCAAAAGTTTTGGTAAAAGGGCAAAGATTTAGTGGAGAAACGAAGAAAATACAATAGAAAAAGGGTAGGGAAAAAGCTTCTGATTTTTACAAGGGTGAGAAATAAGGAAGATATATAGTAAATTAATTTTTATATACTGCATAATGATAAAAAGATAAAAATACCCTTGGATATTTGAATAAAATAAAAAAATAAAAAAAAAATAAAATGGTTATTTGGACTCTAATTTCACTTTTATTTAATCATCTATATGTCAGTTTAATATAAATTGGATATTCAATCAATAAGAATTTAAGTTTGAACTTTGAATACTCATTTAAAACCTTAATAATTTTTTTTCAAACTCATCTAAAATGAATCAATTTTATCTAAACTTGTATAAAACACTTAATAAACAATAAAAAATTAAATTAATAACTTTTAGTATCCGAACAAATATTTTTAAAAAATAACAAAAATGCTCCTAAAGAATAAAATGATCAAAATACGCTTATTGTGAAAAACAAGGTGTAACAATATAGTCCTTTTAAAGGAATTTTGCACCCAAAGTTCTATATACCTTAATATTAAAACATAAAGGATAATGTTGGCATTTCTTCAGTTGATGTATCCCTATGTCCATTCGAGAATTGGCAATGATTGAAGCATTCTTACTGTTTTTTGATACTCTATCTTCATACTTAATCACCAATAATTCTCTTCGATGATTAAATACATCTTCGTATTACCCAGTTGTCCGACGAAAATAGAATAATGAACTTCTTAAGTTACCATCACAACAAGTCTCAACATCTCGAACATTGCTGCACTATCTTGCTGACAGCTGAATAATTTTTTTCAAAAAACACAAATTGTTAAAGTTAATAAAATTAAATAAGAAACAATTGCTATTCACAAACATGAACCCAAAATAATAAAAATAAGGCAATTTTATCCACCGAATCCAACTAATACAACTTAGGACTATGAAAAGAAACCATTCATTTTGATTATTGAGTAATAAAAAATAGACAAAAACAAATAATGATGTAAGTTCAGAGAAAATAGACAAAAAACAAATAATGATGTAAGTTTAGAGTAAACAACTAAGAACGAATGGTTTCATTTTAGGGAGATATATTCAATCGAATGGTGATAAATAAGATAATGACTATTCATAAGAAAAAGAACAATAAAAATGAAAAAAAAAATAATAGTGTTGATGCAAGAAGTTGGTGTCGTCCTCAACCTCGAGCATCAACTGGTTTTCTCTTCTCGGTCCTTGACTTGGAATTGTAAAACACCAAACACCTCAGGGGTAAAATCGTTTTCTTGATGAAAACCATCTGATACTTAAGTCAGAGAAGGTTTTACTTAGTGTGTGAGAGAAGTGTGCATGCAAGTATCAAAGTATAGAATGTTCTATCTCTAAAAAAATGATGCAGAATGTCACCCAGAAGTGTGTGTGAATCTCTTGGAATGAGGTAGAATGTGACAATGTACCTCCCTTGATTTCTGGATGCTGTATATTGAAAGTCTAGGAATTTGTACCCTTGGACACGTGTTGCTGCATGGTTGATGTGTCCAGGATAACTTGCTGCAAAAGTCAGGGGGCGTGAAAAACTGTGATACTGTTCCTCGTCACGTCATCCCTGAGACCCCGGGTGTAGGTCCCTCCAAACAAAGCTTTTAGTTATCTCGAGAATGAAATTTCTTGATTCTCGGGAGGCCCTTATACAGCGGGCTATGGCTATGATGATGCTAGAATATAGTGCCGTGGAGACATGTATACCCCGAGTGCTTGCGAGTACCTATTCTCTCATAAAGAACATATCAGTTCGACCCCCTGATCCCAAAAGACTTGTCGTTGAAGGTTCTGAACCCGAGTACGAATTAACTATGAATAACTCGAAGGAGACCCTCTGAACCATAGCCTCGAGCAGAGTGCCCGAGATGATATGGCTATCTCTCATGTGATATAGTCGGCTTCTTGGGACAACGTCGTATCAAGGGGTCCACTTTGGAGTAATATGTATATTTGATGCGCCTGGACCCGTGGGCTGGGCCTCGATAAAATACCCCAACACTAAGCCCCCCAGTTTTTAATTAAATGAGACATTAATTGAAAACTGTTTAACTCCTGCTAGGCTATCATGGGTTGTCGTTATGTTTCAGTTACTTTCTTCAGGAATATAACCATCACTACACATGTCATCCCCCCATTGATAGATCAGTCTGAAAGGCCGCGATACTCGGACCATCATAATTATCCGCCAGGGTGGGTCTCGTCTCATTTAAATTTTGAAAAGAAACCGACCCTTGACATTCTGTATTCGGGTGATGTGACATTCTCTTGTTCGTTGAATCAGAATTAACGGTCGGGGTTCCTTTTGTTTGCTTATAAATACCCTTTCTTTCTCTGATGAACATTTTTCTCCCTCTATATCTTCACTCGCAAGCAAAAACCACCCAAGTAAAGGTACTCTGAGCACTTCCTTCCTTCTCAAACGTTCTCAGTAGCTCGCAGCACTCTCAGCCTCCCTTCTCTCCGTACAAGTTCGCAGCACATCACCTTCGATAAGTTTCTTCTCACTTTTCTCCAGTTTTACAGTTATATTTTTCTGTAATCATAAACAGAATGTTGTGGATGCTTGTTTAGATGAAATAGGAAAATATAGAGTAGAGGGTTTGCTAGAGACCGAGTAGAAAGGTTTCAAAAGGTTGTCTATGATCCCTAAATAGCCGCCTAACTTATTTTTAACCCTTTGTTTTTATGAGCAGAAATGGCATCCATTTCTAGCTCTTCAACCCAACCTGAGGCTGTTGAAGGGGGAGATAACATAGGAGCGTGCTTGGAGTTAATGGCCAGCCCCGAGCCTATTTCAAAGGTTCGGTCTCCTTACGACCAGGATTGGTTTACTTTCATAGTCCTGGAGACCGACTTGGAGGCCTACAGGACCCTTTTTGACATTCCTGAGGCCAGTGAGATGCCCAACCATCCTCCCAAAGGCGAAGTGGCCTTCAACGAGGAGTTACTCAACTTAGGGGTCAGGTTGCCTCTATAATTATATTTTTGCATGCTCCTGGCCCACATGAGAATAGTCCCCTACCAGTTGAATCTGAACAGCTGAAGGACGCTGGTGGGGTTGTACGTACTATAGGGATAAATATCTGACTCTCCGCTCGTCATAGAGGAGACAGAGTACATGTTTATACTCGAAAAGAATCCCGAGTGGACGTACCTCCAAGCTAGGCCTCGGAAGCCCAACCCGATTAAGGGAAACCCCACAAGCAACAAGGACTGGAAGAGCAAGTGATTCTTTGTAGGGAAAAATTGGAACTCCGAACCACACCTGCCCGAATCGAGTGCATTTTGTGAACCTTTATTTTAGTCGAGAGAGTCGAAATCGAGCTCCCATAGCTTAGAAATCATAAGATAGGTTAGGGGCCAGTCCCCGGATCAGAAATGGCTTCTTCTGATTCAAGTCTACTCCTCTTAGGCTTAGTGAAGACATGCCCGAATAGGGACTTTGTGTTCCTAAGCAAAAAAATTTTTGCCCAGAGTATAGTTCCTCCTTGAACACACGAGTCCATAATATGTATATATATTTATACTATGAATGTTACTGACTCGCTGGTTGTTTGTTTTTTTTGCAGAAACCACTATGTCTTTTGGGAAGCCTTCTGCTTTGTCCTCTCTGAGTAAGCTAATAAAGAAGAAACCAGCTGAGGCCTCCACCGGCGCTGCCTCGAAGCAAACTCCCCCTTCTAGAAAGCAGCAAGATCGGAGGGAGATGATCATAAGGAGGAGGAGCCAGGGGCCCTCGGACTCGAACTCCGAGCTCGTGTCTGTTATTGCCCTGAATAAGGGAAAGGGTATTATGGTGGAGAAGCCACCATCGGGTAAGTGATAGAAGAGGCCCCAGGACGACTCCCCAGTTGCCCCCGCAGCCAAACAAATAAGAATCAAGAGGTCGGAACCCCCAAAACCCAATGCGGGCGACTTCTTCGAGGTGAGCAAGATTGTTGAGCTGATGGTGGGAGACATCCCCGAACGGAGGCACAAACATTTTGTCCATCTGCTCAATTTGATAAACGACATCGGGCGGCATGTGTCCCCACTCGTCGTTGACAAGTTGGACAAAACAGGTGATGTCGAGGCCATGGACTTCATATACAAGTGGATCTGAAGGTGAGTGCAACACTTAGATTTCTTTTTGCATGTTTGCGAGTTTCAGGTGACTAATATTCTTTCCGATTATAGGCGTCCTATTAGATGAAGCAACAAATCGAGGCTCGAAAGGACGAGATGAGCAAGATCAAAAAGCTTAAGAAAGAGAACGTCTTCGCCCTCAAGCAACAAGAGAAGGCGGAGGCTCAGCTGGCCACTGAGAGGACTCAGTGGGAGGATAAGGAGGCTACTTGACAGAAAGAGAAGGAGCAGCTTGAGCTCTGAATAGCCTCGATCGAATCTGTGCACTCAGGGGTCAACCTCGAGAATGCCAACCTGAAGTCTCGGATTGAACTGAAGTAATCCGAGGTGGAGATTTTGAAGAAGCAGCTGGCCTGGGAGCTCGAGAGACTCTAGGTCGCAGTGGAAGCCGTCGAGGAGGAAGGGGAGGCTTAGGTGAATCAGGCGATCGACCTGACCTGCCAAACTTTCCATGAGAAATACCCCGATCTCGATCTCAGATGGCTATACGAGGCACTGGGGAGAGAAGTATCTGATTTCGGGGCTCGGGATACTAAAGCAGAAAAAGAAGCCCCCACCTCGGGTGCTGCACCCCAAGAGGCCCCTGCAAACCCTCCTGCCACATCCAGCCAGCCTCCGTCGAATTCCGCCTCAGACCCAACTCCCCTGCTGTTGTAAATAAAACCCAGTAGGGTCGAACATTCTATAATAATTTCAATACTTCAATAAAGTTTTAGCTTCTGTATATTTTGTTCTGGTCAGTTTTAAATATCTGTAATATTTCTCCGAGCACATAACTTAGAAAAATTTTCATGGATAAAAAATTCAGCTTAGCATGAATATTCAAAATATTTCATTAACTCGGTGAAGATATTCGAATAAAGGACTTAGAAAATTTTTCACCAAGGATAATACTCGGGCTGATTAATAAACATATAACTCAAACATACCCGGTAAAAGGTCTCAAGCACATAACTTAGAAAAATCGTAATAAGTAATACACTCAGCTCAGTACAAATAACTAAGGACAGATCAGCTTGATAAAGACATCCGATTAAATAACTTAGAAAAAATCCCATTAAAGATAACGCTTAGGTTGACACATAAATATGTAACTCATATATATTCGATAAAATCTCTCAAGCATATAACTTAAAGAAATTCCTTTAGGCAATACATTCGTAACAGTATAAATATTCAAATGCTGATCATCTCGGTGAGGATGTCCGACCGAATAACTTAAAAAATATTTCATTAAGAATGATGTTCGGATTAATATATACACACATGGCTTAAATATATTCGAAAAAAGATCCCGAGCACATGACTTAGAAAAATTTAACTTAAATAAAATATCCCTCTCGGATTGATCTGCAGTCATATGAACTGCTGCTCAATTTGGTGGGAACATCCAACCCAACAGCTTAAAGAAATTCTAATAACTTACAAAGTTAATTCTACACGAATTCTCGAGCGTTATTCACATAAGATATTGTAAATAAATAGAATCATCTCAGCACAGATGTCTGAATAAGATACTTAAACAAAATGAGAAACATACTGTGTTATGTCGGATAATTCAGATAGAATACTAAAATCAGACAGATTCGTCTTAGCGTAGATACCCGAATAAAACACTTAGGCAAAAATAAGAATGTATCATTTCGCGTCAAACAATTTAACTTGAACACTAGGGATAGATAAAATCATCCTAGTCCAGATATTCATATGCAATACTTAGACAAATAAAAAACGTGTCGTCTCGCCTCGTATGATAGACAGTAATTATTTGAAATGGCACTCACATTTACCATAGAGAAACAATCAGCACAGAATCAATATATCATTCTCATTAATCATTAAAGCAGGGGAAAGCATTTACAGTCCGGTCTGTTAAATAATCTGACCATAAAATAAAGAACGTACAACAAACACAAACCATAGATAACATACGGTCTTGAGTCCCGAAATATAATCTTCTCAACTATTTTCCCTTCACAATGAGGGCAACCTAGCCTTATTGGCACAAGGTCTACTCTAGGTACTCTGGTACCTGCAAGAAAACTGAAACAAGTAGCCAGCCTCGGACAACGTGATTCATATGGCCTTGGAATGGCACAGTTCTATGACTACCAAGTATCCTTAGCTCGAAGACAATATAATCCCGTTGGCTTAAGGTCTTCTCAGGGATAACTCGGTCCCAGTAAGAGATTCAATCCTGAAATTCGTATATCAGACAAAAAGGTCTATATGGTGGATCCTAAAATCCATATATCGGGCAAAGCAATCCATATGGCCTAGCCCAAAATCCATATATCGGGCAAAGAGGTCCATATGACCTATCCCAAAATCCGTACATCGGGCAAACAGGTCTATATGGCCTAACCTGAAATCCGTTCATCAGGCAAAAATATCTATACGGCCTAGTCCAGAATCCATTTATCGAGCAAAAGGTCTATATGATCTGGCCCAAAATCCGTACATCGGGCAAAGAGGTCCATATGACCTGTTTCAAAATTCGTACATATGGCAAAGAGGTCTATATGACCTCAAAACAACATAGTTCCATAATTAATAAATGTCCTCGGCTCGAAGATAATATGGTCTCGTTGGCCCAAGGTCTTCTACTTAAAAGATTGGGCTAGCTTCAATTACTAAAATCAGACCTGGATAGAGTACTCGAGAGAGAGGTTCGGCATGTATTCTCTGCGAAGCAGATGTTCAAGATGCTGATCACAGGATCAAGGGACTTGTTATCAAAAGGGTCGGGTCAAGGATAGTAGATTTTCAATCTGTTTGTGTTCCAAGCCTTTTTTATTGGAGTACTGCTCGGGGTCTCTAATTTGTATACCCCTGGTCTAAGTAATTGAACGACTTTGTATGGCCCTTCTCAATTAGCTCCAAATACTCCTTCACCCGGGACTTTGGTGTTAAGAGTCACCCTTCAGAGGATAAAATCTCCTCTCTGGAAAGTTCGACGCCTGACTTTTTGATTGTAGTATCGGGCCACCCTTTGTTGATGTGCAGTTACCCGAATCGCGATCTCATCTTTCATTCCTTCTAACAGATCCAACTCTAGTCTTTGACTAGCCTCATTCCTTTCTTCATCATAATTCTGCATCCGAAAGGTTGGGATGTCGATCTTCATTGGGATCATAGCTTCACACCCGAAGATTAATAAGAAGAGGGACTCTCCCATTGCTGTGCGGGGAGTGATCCTATAGGTCTAGAGAACCTCGGGCAATCTGTCAATCCATGCCCCCTTATGCTCTTCGAGCTTCTTCTTGAGAGCCTTCTTAACAATCTTGTTGGTAGCTTCAACTTGTCCGTTGGCCTAAGGGTGTGCTGGGATAGCAAACCTTAGATCAATGCAGAACTCCGAGCAGAATTCCCTGAACCGAGAATTGTCAAATTGCTTTCCATTATCGATAACCAATATCTGTGGAACCCCAAAGCGATAAATAATATTTTATTTGACAAATGCAGTATTTTTTTTCTCTGTTATACTGGAGAGCGGCTCTGCTTCTACCCACTTTGTGAAATAGTCAATCGCCATAATAGCATACTT
>JAVXUL010137519.1:0-30713 GCA_035590515.1 Trichilia minutiflora
AAATGCGATAAATCTACGAAAATCCATACAAAGGCACATACGAATCAAAGTTCATAAAATATGAAACGGGATATACAGACGTGTTAGAAATGGAGCTACGAACCTCGTGGTGTGGTCGGTTTCCTTTAATTTGGCCTGGAATACCGAAAATTCCAATTTGATCTCTGAAACCCTAACTTTTCCAACTCGATTCCGACGTTTCTTGCCACAAATTGAAGCTACCAACGCGCTCTAGACATGGAATGTGGCAAGATGGTGGAAAGAAATCAAGAAAAGAATGAAAAACGAAATGTGTGTGTGTGTGAAACAGAGGAGGAACGAGAGAAGAGGAGAAGGAAGGAAGAAGAAGAAAACCAGGGGAAAAGAGGCTGGTTAGCTCCCTTTTATAAAAATGGGGGCAAAATTACCATTTTGGTCCTGATTATCTAAGAAAAGAAGCTTCCAAAAAGGGGCAATTCCGTCTTTTTGCATGATTCGGTCGATCGAATCACACCCTTTGTTTGACTGAATGATGTTTCGTTCGAACGAAGTCAAGTTTTGTTCGACCGAGAATTCTCGAGCTCCTTGGAAAATCTGATGCCCTTGATTTGGTCGAACGAACCAAACTTTCATTCGATCGAATCCTATTTGTTCGAACGAACCCGACTATTCGTTCGACCGAATGTTTCTCACCTTGAATTTTCTCTTATGCTCAAGTTCCCGATAAATTCTCGACATCCATTTTCATTCCTTAATCATTCTAACTTTTTCAAAACCTCAAATCAATCCTTGAAATATTATAAATCCTTATAGAACCCGGATATACATTACTAGAAGGACGAAAATACCCTTATTCAAGAACACGGGGTGTCACAAACCATATGTAATCACTTTTAGAGATATCAAATGGGTCAATCCGAATTGGTTCAGTTCGGTCCACCGCAGGTCAGCTTTAAACGAACTGGATTGAATTAGTTCATTTATTAGGTGAGTTGGTATATATATATAATAAAAAATAAATAAAAAATATTAATTGTTATCAAATATATAAATATAAATAAATTTATTTTAGATATTTCAATATTTTTAATAGTATACCTAACAAAAATATTATAAAAATTTAAATTTATATAAATTTTTTATTTTTTTATATTTAGCTTTCACAAATTAAAGGAAAAGCTTTGAAAATATTATATAATATTAATTAATTAAAATATATAAAATTAAATAAATTCTAAAAATATAAAGTTAATATTAAAATTAAAATAAACTATTTATTAATCATTAGACATAATAATCCATAAGTTATATAACTTATATTTATAAAATAAATTAAATATATTTGACTTTTATATGAATAAAGTATAAACGGATTTTAAAATTAAAAGAAGAAATATAAATTTTTTTGTATTAACTCTAATAAAAAATATAAAATATATATTATATTTTAAATATATAAAATAAATTTTTTTTATTTTTTTGGGTTAAGTGGGTTGACCTGCTGGCTAGATGAGTTGACTTGTTTAATCCACATGTTAAACGGATCGGGTTAAATCAATCCGCGAATTAAACGAATCAATTTTATTTAGACCCAACCCATCAAAATAGTAAATTAAAAGGATCAGTCCACAGATTACCAGACTATTTGACACCTCTAATCACTTCCTCTGGTTTTTGGCCTAAAGTGATATGTTTCTTAAGCAAATTCATGCCTTTTTGTATAAATGTTCCATCTTTTTGCAAATAAGTTGTCAAGAGATTCCCAGTGTAATTGTTGAAAAAATTGATTTTAACCAATAAAATCATAGTAAAAAAAAAATTGTTCTTGATTTATTATATGAAAGTGATTACAGTACAAAATTGATGATGTAATTGTAACCTTTTATGCTATATTCAAAATCTTTTATATTTTATTTTATGTGAAAACTATTATATTTTTCTTTTGGAAAAATGTACAACTATTTCACAAAACTCTACCGTGTTTATATTTACTCATTAGAATTTGAGAATCACTTATTGAGTTAGTAACAAAGACTGCAAGTTTATAGACTTAACTTCCATTTAGAAAAGCTTAAATCCAGTTCTCGCATAATCTTCTTCTTCTTCTTTTAAGTTAACTCTGAACTATTCTACTACAAGTGTAAAGTTGTAATCTAGTATCCCACGTTAACAAAATAAAATTTTATTTAATTAAAACTTTTAATTAAATTTGAACTTGATGTTAGACTATTTATAACTGTTTAATTGAACCTATATTTGATATTCATAATTAAATCTGGACTCATGTTAAATGCCTTATCTCTTTAGTTTCTTATTTACCCCGAATGCTCTAATAATTATCTTAATCTTTCTATATTTATAAATTAAATTTACAAATAAATATCGTTATTCAATAAATAATTTATTTAATAACTTGTGATCACATATTTAAATAATCAAGTATGGCAAATAACTTAAAAAAATATTATATTAATAAATTTCATCGTATAAATATATATTCTTATTATTCACAAAATTACATTTCAAATTATCTAGGTTTTAATCATATTATTGGGTCTTACTCTTCAATAATCTAAAAGATATAATCCACCAATGTAAATTAATTACTTACCCAAGACAAAGTTTATTAAACTTATTAATCTTATATGATTACAATTAATGACATTTATTTTATTAAATCTTAGTTCATAATAATCCAGTCCAATGTATAACACATATAATAATTTTTTTTACTCGAAATCTCTATTTCAATAATTAAGATAAATTATTCATGTTAAAAATAGAAAATATTACAGTTTTATATTATAAAATATTCATAAATAATTGTAAACTATTTTTTATTTATAAAAAACTTATGATTCATATATTTCCATATTAGTAACTAATTACCTTAAAACATAATTTATTTCTTAAAGCAACTGTTTGAAAAGTAATTTATTGAGACATTCCAAACCTAATACCATCACTGTGTGTTAGTGTTATTATTTAGACTCATCTAAATATATCATGTAGTAATACTATTTTTTATTTAATAAAGTTTTATTTTACATATAATTTGATATCAAGAAAGGTAATTATTAGTATTATATACCCTAAAATTATTCATATTATCGATTTTTAATATTTGATATTGAATTACTATTTATAATATGTAAAGTACATATTTATTAAAGAAATTATTTCGATTTATATATGCATACTTCTTTCTCTTCTTATTCATACTATTGTAAGAGTACAAATATAAATTGTGAAGATAATATGGTTATTTAAATTGTTCTCTATGTTGCTATTGATTTTGATGTATTAAACAAAATTGATAGATGAATTATAGATCTATTTGTGAAAATGAGTTGACTATGCAAAATTTCTAAATTATTATTTAAAGTCTTAATGTGTGTAAATTTTACAATGTTTAAATTCGTCCTTGAATTAATTTAAAATGGCCATATTACGCTTATAACTTTTGTGTCAAGAAAGGTGTTAAATTTGCAAGAAACTGGTCAAAGTATCGATACATAAGAATGCAAGTATCAATACATGATGCTCAAGAAAAAGAAAATATCGATACATAAAGGATGAAGTATCGATACATGCATAGCGCTATTCATGTATCGATATATCAAAGAGCAAGTATTGATACATGTGAAACGAAGTATCGATATATGACTGAAAGGAATAGCATATATCGATACCCAGGTGAGAAAAAAGTCAAAGTAGCACAAAAACGAGCGAAGTATCGATACTTCATACATGCACTGTACAAGAAATGAAGTATCGATACTCTTAAGGGTAAGTATCGATACGTTGACGAAACCAAAATGCTATGCATAAGGAAGTATTGATACATGAACTTCGAAGTATGATACATGGAACTGCATCAGCAAAATTTCAGCAACATATTGATACACAGATTAAAGGTATCGATACATGCACGATCTGCACACTACAACGATTAGTTTCAGAGCATTAAAAATTGCCATAAATGATGGAGTCAAAGAGCCATTAGAGATATCTAATACAGATGTAAATACAATCATTCTTGCAGAGACAAAGAGGTTGTTGAAAAATTTATTCAGAGCATTATATTAAGAAAAACATTCCTCTACATATCCATCTAAATTCCCTCTATCTTTCACTTGTATTAATTCTAGTGAGAGAAAGCTTAAGCAAATTATAAATATACTCTGTTAGAGAGTTTTCTGTAAACACTTTGATTTTATCAGATTTGTTATTAGGTTTCTCTTTACCTGTGATAAGGAAGAACTGTATTGTGTTACACTTCACTCGAATCAAGAAGTTGTATTCATTTGATTGCCTTTCACCAGTCAATAAGGAGTTGTATCTGGGTTTCTCTTGACCTATAGAAGCTAAGATAAGAGTGGATGTAGACTTGTAGTCGAACCATTATAAAAATTACCTATGCACATTCTGTTCTCTCTCTCTCTCTTCATTTACACTTTGCATTTACTATTACAAACTATAAATTTTTTACCTACAAATTTTAAAAATTTAATTTCCCCCCCTTTTGGATTATTTCATCTGTAACACTTGGTCCAAGTCTGTCAATAATATTGTCTGCTTTGGCCCAACCCTTGGGATCTCACGATTTTATTCTTGATAATAGGTTATCCTGAAAACTTTCCAAGAGGTCACCCATCTTGGTACTGTTCTCGTCTAAGCACGCTTAATCGCGTAATTCTTGGAGTTAAACCACCAGTCATCCTAAAAGGCCTTGTTGACAACTTGGTTCTAACTCTACATATATAGCCTAGTAACTTTCTCTCCCACTCCGATGTGGGATTTGGTTCATCGCTGCCATCTTAAAAGCCTGTCAGAAGTCGCTCCTTACTCAGGCTCCCTCGGCTTTGGCGCCACTTCCTGCCCTCATTGAACCGGGATATTACAGGCCCACTAGCTTTCGTTTGGTTCGTCCTCGAACCACCACCATCGTACTAGAGGAGAGTTAGCTCTGATACCAATTGTAACACCTGGTCTAAATCTGTCAATAATATTATCCGCTTTGGCCTAACTCTTGGGGCCTCACGGTTTTGTTTTTGATAATGGGTTATTCTGAGAACTTCCCAAGAGGTCACCCATCTTGGTACTACTTTCGTTCAAGCACACTTAATTGTGTAGTTTTTGGAGTTAAACTACCACCCATCCCAAAAGGCCTTATTGACAACTTGTTTCCAACTCTAGATATATAGCTCAGTAACTTTTTCTCCCATTCTGATATAGGATTTGGCTCATCCTTGCCATCCTAGAAGCCTGCCAAAAGTCGCTCCTTGCTCAGGCTCCCTCAGTCCTTGCATCACTTCCTGCCCTCATTAGATTAGGATGTTACACCATCTAGACCAACAATTGGTATCAGAGACACATTCACTGCATTTAGGACTAACATCCTGTAAGGAGTAAATCATATAGCATCCAGCAGAATTCTATCACAGATAGTTGAGGGTCAGTCCACACACAGATCACCATTTTTTGATGACACTGATTATGCATATTGGAAGAAATGTATACAAATATACCTTAGTATTATAAACTTTGACATCATCATAATCATTTAAGATGGATACACTCAACCCTTCATCATAGAAGAAAACACTAGAGAGAGAAAGCCTAAACCCAAATGAGAGTGGACATAGGAAGAGAAAAACCTCTTCTAACTCAATGACAGAGCTATGAACGTCCTCTATTGTACATGAGATAGGGAAGAATATAATAGAGTGTATGGATGTGACACAATCAAAGCTATATGGGATACACTAGAAGTCATACATGAGAGTACAAGTAGAGTCAAAGACTCTAAAATTAGTATGCTTGTACATGATTATGAGCTTTTTAAAATGAAATCCCATGAAAGCATCAAGGATATGTATACACGATTTACTAATATTACTAACAATTTAAAAGCTTTGGACAGGATTTACTCAAATGCAAATCTAGTCATTAAGATATTAAGAAGCTTGTCATGATCGTGGGAAGCCAAAGTGATTGTTATTCAAAAAGCTAAAGAGCTCAGTACTTTACCCCTGGAAGAACTACTTGGGTCATTAATGACGTACAAAATAGAGGCACTCCGCAATGAGGAGAATGATAGAGAGCATGGAAAGAGAAATGTTGCCATGAAAAGCTCAAAGCAAGTAGAAGATGAGGAAGGTAGTAGTGAAGAATCAGAAGATGAGGAAATAATATTAATGGTAAGAAAGTTTAAAAGGTTTTTCAACAAAGACAAACGTAAAGAAAAAGTTCAAAGGAGAAAAGAATTCAAAAAGGTGGCAAAATAGAAAAATTCAAAAAAAACAAAGAAAAGAAAAAAGGGATTATTTGCTACGAGTGCAAGAAGCCTGGACACACCAGACCTGAATGTCTGCAGAAAAAGTAGAGTAAGGACAAAAAGAAGAAGAAAGCCATGAAGGTAATATGAGATGAATTAACAAGTGATGAAAACTCATCTGCATCATCAGAGGATGAGCAAGCAAATTTCTGTCTAATAGGATAGCTTGACGAGGAGGTAAATTCTCCAAAATCCTCTTCATATTATGATTCTTGCTTTAGTAGTGATAGTGAGGAATTAAATGATGATTTAACTGAGTTGTATGAAGAACTTAGGATAGACTTTGAAAAACTTTGCATGAAATACAAAAATGTTAGAAAGGTAAATTTATTTTTGAAACTGAAGCCTTAGATAGACTACTAGGAAGTCAAAAATTAATCTTTGATAAGGTTGGGATTGGTTATAGACAAGGAACAAAAGAAAAGACTTACTCGAACTATTTTGTAAAATCTTTCAAAACTGTAAGTTCTTTTGTAACTTGTCACTACTGTTTTAGGAAAGGGCATTATAGCAACTCATGTCCATTTAAGAAAAAGACCTATAGGGGACCTAAAACGATTTGAGTACCTAAATGAACAATTTTGAAAAAGAATGAGGTTACTCGTGTGACATTAGTTCCAAAGGTCAAAACTAACTTTTATGGACCCAAAGTCAAATGAGTACCAAAATAAATTGGTTCTGTTCTTGTAGGGACATCATGTGAAGAGGATCAAGAATGACAGAAGATATTTTTTGGACAGTAGCTGCTCAAGACACATGACAAGAGACTAAGGACATTTTCAAGTTCTTCACAAAAAGAGAGGAAAAGATGTTACCTTCGGAGACAATAGTAAGGGAAAAGTTCTTGGTATTGGCACTATAGAGGTAAACAATATTAGCATTGAAAATGTTATATATATAGATGGTTTAAAGTATAATCTATTAAGTATATCTCAGCTGTGTGATATTGGTTATAAGGTTACTTTTGTTAGAAATGCATGTGATATACTTGATGAAAATGGAAAAATGATTGTACATGCTCCTAGAATAGGTGATGTGTGTATCATTAATCTTGAAAAAGTTGATTATGTGAATGCTATTTGTTTGCAAGCTACTTGTGACAAATCATGGTTGTGGCATAGAAGATTAGGACATTGTAGTATTTATCTCATTAAGAAATTAGTTAGGCATGGCATTTTAGATGACCTTTCGGATCTTGAGTTTATTTTCAATAAGACATGTGGACCATATCAAAAGGGTAGACAAGTGAAAAGCTCCTTTAAGTCTAAGCATATAGTCTCTACTTTTAAATCCCTTGAGCTTGTTCACTTGGACTTGTTTGGACCCAATCACATTGCATCCTTAGGTGAAAAACATTATACATTTGTGATAGTGGATGACTACTCAAGATGTACTTGGGTATTCTTCCTTGAGAACAAGAGTGATATATTTGAATCCTTTAAGAAGTTCTTTAAGAAAGTGCAAAATGAACTTGGGCATAGTTTGATGAAAATAAGAAGTGATCAAGAAGGAGAGTTTGTAAACCATAAGTTTGAATCATTTTGTGATGATCGTGGAATCATTCACAACTATTCTGCACCTAGAACACTCCAGCAAAATGAAGTAGCTAAGAGGAAGAATAGGACCTTGCAGAAAATAGAAAGAACTATGCTTTGTGCGTACGATTTATCATAATATTTTTGGGCTTAAGTTATTAACACAGCTTGTTTTGTGTTTAATAGAGTTTTAATTAGAAGATTTCTTAGGAAGACATCGTATGAGCTGATTTCTCAAAGAAAACCTAAGGTTGGTTACTTTAGAGTGTTTGGATATACATATTACATTTTAAATACTAAGGATAACCTTAGGAAGTTTGAGCTAAAATTTGATGTGGGAATTTTTTTTTGGCTATTCTTCTAAAACAAAGCATATAGGGTGTTTACTAAAAGAACTCAAGTTGTAGAAGAATCTGTGCATGTAAAGTTTGATGAGATTGATCCAGAGTTGGCTAGGTTGATGGCAGAAGAAAAGAACAAAGAAATTGAGGTCTTAGACAAGTTGAATGACCTGAAATTTGAGGATAGTCATAAGAATGAAAAGAAAGAAACTCTTGAGGATCATGTAGAAGAACCTCCTAGTGAACTTCTTAAGGTATAGAAGTTTACATCCAGCTATTCAAAAGAGTTCATTATTGGTGATCCCTCTCAAAGAATTAAGACAAGAAGAGCCTTTAGAAAGTTTTCAGAAAAACTTGATGTGATTCAAAACCTTGCATTTGTGTCTTACATAGAGCCACGTAAAGTAAAAGATACATTATGTGATGAGGATTGGATTTAAGCTATGCAAGAGGAATTAGTTTACTTACAAAGGAACAAGGTATGGACCTTAGTTTCAAGACTTGTTGACCATCCAACCATTGACACAAAATGGGTGTTTAGGAACAAGCTAGATGAGTATGGATATATCATTAGAAATAAGGATAGACTTGTTGGTCAAGGTTATTCTCAAGAGAAAGGAATAGACTATGATGAGACATATGCTCCCGTGGCTAAACTAGAAGTTATACAAATTCTGTTAGCCTTTGAATGTTTTAAAGATTTTAAACTTTATCAAATGGATGTCAACAATGCTTTTTTGAATGGTTTTCTAAATAAGAAAGTTTATATTGAACAATCCCTAGGATTTGAAAATCAAAAATTTTCAAATCACATTTATAAACTCACTAAAACCTTGTATGGTTTGAAACAAGCTCCTAGAGCTTGGTATGAAAGGCTTAGTGACTTTTTATTGAAAAATGATTTTGACAGAGGGAGTGTTGACAAAACTTTGTTTAACAAAATCAAAGATAAAGACATTTTATTGTGCAAATATATGTTAATGACATTATCTTTGGAAATAAAAATGAAAATCTTTGCAAAGAATTTTCCAAACTTATGAGTAATGAGTTTGAAATGAGTATGATGGGAGAGTTGAATTATTTTTTGGGTTTACAAATTAAACAAATTGATGATGGCATCTACATCTCTCAATCTAAGTATGTAAAGGATTTGCTGAAAAAGTATGACTTTCTAGATGGAAGATATATGGACACTCTTATGAGTTCTTCTACCTCTTTATACAAAGATGATCAAAGCAAAAGTATAGAACCTAAGATATATAGAGGCATGATAAGTTCATTACTGTATTTAACTACATCTAAACCTGACATTCTTTAAAATATATGTATTTATGCTCGGTTTCAGTCAAATCATAAGGAATCTCATTTGATTGTAGTAAAAAGAATTTTTTGATATCCTAGAGGAACATCGAACTTAGGATTGTTTTACCCAAAGGATGGTAGTTTTGACATAAAAAGATATTCAGATGCAGATTATGGAGGATGTAAAGTATATAAAAAGAGCATGAGTGGTACTTGTTATTTCATTAGTCATGCTTTGATTTCTTGGTTTAGTAAAACGCAAAGCACAATTGTTTTGTCCACTATTAAGTACATTTCTGTAGCAAGTTATTGTGCACAACTCTTATGGATTAAACATTAATTATTAGACTATGGCATGAATATTGATAAGATTCTTATCTTGTGTGATAATACGAGTGCTATAAACCTTACAAAGAATCCAGTACATCACTATAAAACAAAGCACATAGAGATTAGACATCATTTTATTCGAGATCATGTTCAAAAAGGGGATGTGTGTATCGAATATGTTAGCATAAAAAATCAGTTGACTGATATTTTTATCAAACTCCTAGATAGAGAACAGTTTTGTTGCATTAAATGCAATCTAGGACTTATGAGCATTGATTGATACATCATAAGTTATTTCTGATACTGATTGTGTTGAGTGTTTTATATGAATAATTTTTTATGCTCATGATAATTGATTTCTTGATTCAGAAATGATTGTGGTTTTTCTTTTTGTTTTTGATCATTTATCTTGTATATCGATATTCTATTGACTTGATAAGGAAATATATTAATACCTGAGTGTTTCAAATCGATTCTCATTGAATAACCCTTCAAGTATCGATACTTTTAAATCAAAGTATCGATACATTCCTTGCATAAACCTCAAGTATCGATACATCATTTGCAAATATTCCAAGTATCGATAGCTCAACGTAGGTGAACATTGGTTTTTTACGTATTGAAGTATTGATACATTCTCGTCAATGTATCGATACATGCTCTGTTTAATGAGTAACTGACAAGAGTAAGTGGGCATTAAATATGTGTAGAAAGTAGGCATTAAATACATGAAGAAAATGGGGAGACAGTTTTGCCACTTGTCAACCCCTTGTAAATTGAGTCTATTCGATAACTGTGCAATTAATTATTACTTAATTGAGATTCTGTTACTTGTCCTGTCCTTTCAAATTTCAAAAATTATTTGAATTATTTGCAACTTTATCTTTACCGCTTTTTATTAAAGTATCGATACATCTTCCTCTAAGTATCGATACATTTTAGATTTTTCACTCAAGTATCGATACTTCAGAATCACAATATTGACACATCGAGCTTTTTTAAATAGTATCATCTTCTTCATCACTCTCATTCTCTCACTATTGAATCTTTTCTCTCAAACCAAATTATTTCTCTCATATCACCATAGGTCTAAGGATGAAGATCTCTTTCAATCTACGACACAAGAGATCCCGATACAAGTCTGATGAGAAAAGAGACATTGCACTTCCACAAGAATTGAATCCATTGGGATTCTTCTCTCTAGAGCATCAAAACCATTTCCTAAATCTCTTTTTCCATCGTAAAGTGTTCCCAGGTCGGGTATTAGACTTTGACTTTCTGTATGTTATTAATTTTATTTATCTATCTCATTTTATGAAATTTGGATGGATAGAATATATAGGATAGAATATATTTAACCCCTGTTTTAATTGCTCTCTTTTAAGCTCGATTGAATTGAATTTATAAAACAGAAATTAAATATTCACTTCCCTTCTCAAGGTAAGTGAATCTATCTCTCAACCTAATTGTAATATCCCTATTTTTAATTAAAGTGAGACATGTATTAATCTCCTAATCATTTTCTATGTCTTTTTAAGGAATTCAATTGTCTCCCGACTAATTGAAGAACAAGTCATATTGTTTGTGATCCAATCTAAATCTCGCTCTCTCAAGTCATAAGATTCAAATATAATAACATCTTAATTATGACTAGTAACTAAGAAGCATTAAATACCAAACAATATGAATAAACTCATTCAATTTGATTCAACAAGTAATATAGCAATCAAAACGGGAATCTAACAATGACTACTTCAATTCTCTAAGTAATAAAATTAGCCTAACATGATTTGAGTCAAAACAACATCAAACATAGTGTATTTCATTGTCCAACAACACAAGAACAAGATGAAAGAGAAGAGATAGAAAGAACTCTCAAGAATCTACAGATCTTTAATTTTTTTCCTTGTTGTTGTTGTCAATCTCTAAGAGTTAATCTTGAATTCTTGTTGTTTTTAGCCTCCAAAAAGTCTCCAAAATCCCCCCTTAAGTTTCAAAATACGTCTCCTTTTTATAACCAAGCAAACCTTAGGTTTAAAAGGCAAAAAACGAAGAAGGGTGCAACAAAATGCATAAATCAACATCGTTGGAGTGCCAGACTCTCTATTTTTTTTGGGTTTGGGCGCTACAGTGTTAACGCCCCTATTTTTTTGAACTATCTAACATATTCTAGTCCTATTTTAACTATGATAATGACTTCAAATAGACTTTATGTCTTCATAAAAGTTATATATCTTTGAGTCCTCTTTCCAATGAATCTTGAATCATCAAAATATAAGTACTACAGTGAAAGTTATGTTTAATTTATGAAAAATGCACAAAATGGCTCCTTATTGCATATTTACGACTTTTGGAATTTAAGCCCTATAACACCAAAACAACCACAAATTCATTAAAAGAACTTAAAAACAAGCAAAATATAAGTTGGAAAATCTTATAAAAATTAAATAATTAAATTTTCCTAAACTTAAACTTTTGCTAGTCTCGAGCAAAACTAATCTAAACAAAAAATAAAAATCTAAATATAATCTTAATCCACTTTCGAAGGACTCACGATTACATTTAGCGTATGCAACAAGCCTTTTAAACCCCTAGTGGATGAGTGAAGTCTCGTGAGGGTTTTCAGAGGATCTATCCACAAAATCCCAATCCTAAACTGCCTCTCAGACGGTGCATACACATGCAACAAGTAAACACACAATCACACATAAAAATTTAAAACAAGCACAAAGACCAATCATGCAAATACAATCTCGATGCGCATTATTGATAAAATTTATGAATCATAAATCCACACATTGACAACAAACTAAAGACTCAACAAAGTATCCATGATTCATAGCCTCGTATCAACTCTTTTTATTTTCTTTAAAACCACACGCTTTCGAAGAATAAAAATGAATCCAAAAAATCAATCTTACTTTTTACTCCACCCTTACTCATAATTGTCATTTAAAAGGAAATTATAGCTAGACATTTACTCGAGCATTTTTTTTATTCATTACACTATTTTATCCTTACTTGCATCCTAATCGACCTTTTTACATGATTGATGACTTTTTACAGCCAACCTCCGGTTACTCAACCTTTTAGAGATACAAGCTACTTTGCATACTCTTATTTTAAAGATCCATTTTATGCTATTGATGACGTTTCACGGCCACCTTCTGATTACTAAGACCCTTAAAACATTGGAGTAGTTAAAGTAGTTTATTATTTCTTTATTTTTTAAATTTTTTTCTTTTTAACTCAAGATTTTACGTCTAACATTTATTTTTTCTAAGCACAAGATGCTCACAAGCTCAGGTTTTATAATCAACTTAATCAAAATCTAAATTCACTAAATTCTTCTAAGCATGTATATTATTTTTTAAAAAACCCGTTAACATAAGTCTACTTCACATTTCAACTTCATCTAATCTAAGCTCAATATCAATGTATTAATTCGTATTTCACTTATCCAATCAAAAATATTCATCGACATATAAACACATTCATACAGTCATTCATTCACACAAAAACAAAAATAATCACAAATTTTTTTTAAAATCTACTCTATTATATGGATGTCCTAAGCATAAAAAATTATATGAATGTCCTAAGCATGAAAAATTCTATGGAGAAAAATTTAAGTTTCACTAGCAAGGCTATCAAACTCAATATTCAACTCCAGTTTCACACTCTCAAATATGACTCACCCCACCAAACTTAAATTGAGCATTGTCCTTAATGCTTCAACTATCAATAAAATGCATTAGGAGGGAAAAAGGAATCATACCTAGGAGATGAGAGCAAGTTTGTCTCCTACTTGCAGTTATCACTGTCTTCATCAAAAATTTGTTACACAATATTGGTTGTTTGCTCTGCTTTTTGATCTTTTGACATCCTCGAATTTAAAAAAAATAAAATAAAAACACACATTAAAAACCCATTAACATATAAAATTAATTAAAGCATAAACAAAATTATTAGGTTGCCTCCCAAAAAGCGCTAAGTTTAACATCTTCAGCCAAACGTTAATCGTGCTCTCATGACTGGCTATCAAGAGGGACTAAGATTTTCTTTCCATATTTAACTTCAAGATAATGTTTCAACCGTTTTCAATGGATGTGGAGTATTCTTCCATTTTTGGCTTTAATTTTGACAATACCATGAGAAAACAACTTCTCCACCACAAATAAGCCAACCTATTTTACGCCTAATTTTCTTGAAACTAACTTTAATTGTGAGTTATTGAGCAACAACTATTCTCCCGGCTCAAATAGATAATCCACACCCTTTTGGTCATACTATTGTTTCTTTCGCCCCTTGCAAATTTTGGCACTTTGATATGGTGGATCATCATCTTTATAACTTCTCACCAAGCTGGACTTAAACGAATTATTCCAATCACTATCACAAATTTCTTCAAGTTTCTTCTTGTTCTTCTTGTCTTCTATGTGATCTTCATAAAAACACTCTTCGAGCAACCCATCCATACTAATATTATTCATAATATTCACCATGCAACACTTTTGTGGGTTCTTAGGAACTTCTAAGGTCTTGAAGATATTGAATGTCACTTCTTGCTCCTACACTCTCATGGTAAGTTATCCTTTTTGCACATTAATTATGGTTCTCGCTGTAGCCAAAAATGGTCTTCCTAAAATAATTAAAACCCCACTATCCTCTTCCATATCAAGAACAAGAAAATTCGCTGGAAATACGAGTTTGTCAACTTTAACGAGCACATCTTCAATTATTCCCTAATGGTAGGTGAGTGATCTATCCACCAATTGTAACATAACCGTGGTTGGTTTAACTTTACCTAACCTTAACTTGTTAAACAATGATAGTGGCATTAAATTTATACTAGCTTCCAAGTCATATAAGGTACATGTAGAGTACGAGGTATAGATGTTGCAAGGAATGATGAAACTTTCTAGGTCCTTAAGCTTTGGTGGCAACTTTCTTTGTAAGATAGCATTACATTCCTCCATTAAATTCATCATCTCAAATTCCTCTAGCTTCCACTTCTTTGACAAAATCTCCTTCATAAACTTGGTATAACGTGGCATTTGCTCCATAACTTCGACGAACAGAATATTGATATGGATCTTCTTGAATATCTCTAAAAACTTTGAAAATTGCTCTTCAGTCTTCTTTTTCTGAAACCTTTGAGGATATGACAAAGTTGGCTTATAGATTCTAGCCTTAGGATCACTTGGTATGAACTCTACACTTGATTGCTCTATATCAGCATTAACACCTATTTTGCTCTCATTATTGATTACCTCTTTCACAGAATTTTTTACAGCTGGATGTTCTTTTTCTTTTGCTCCCTCAACTTGTTTCCCACTTCTCAATATAATAGCATTGCAATGCTCCCTTAGATTAACCTTCGTATCACTTGGAAACTTCCCTCATTGTTGTTCCTTTAATTCTGAAGCAAGCTGTCCTACTTGTACCTCTAAATTCTTCATTGACACTCTCAGGTTACTTATTTGGGTTTCATTCCATCCATACGAGCATCTGATTGTCCGAATCTATTTCTTGTTTCTGAAATGAAGGTTCTCAAAAGCTCTTCCAAGGATTGCTTCTTCTCAGCCTACAGTTGTGAGTAGCCCAGTGGTAGTTGCAAAGCACTCTTATTATTTGCATAATAAAAATTTTCATGGTTAGGTAAGCCAGGATGATATATGTTCAATGTTGGATTACCTCGATAGTTAAAATTTCTATTATTCACGAACTGAGCTTGCTCCATATCTGACTCATCCCTTGAAACTGAAACTCCAGCTACACTAATTGACTCATTTGGCATCATTTTTTGAGTTGTGAATGCTGTGAACTGATTAGACAATGCGATTATTTGAGTAGATATAGACATCAACTGATCCACTTCAAACATCCCAGCTGCTCTTTTTGTTAACACCCGATCACTTGGCCATTGATAACTATTAGATGCCATGTTATCAATGAGTGAAAAAGCCTCCTGAGTTATTTTGGCCATTAATGCTCCACCTACTACAGCATCCAAAAGCATCCTATTTTGTCCATTCAGTTCATTATAGAACAATTGCACTTGTAGCTAATCCTGATATCCATGTTGGGGACACCGTCGTAATAGATCTTTAAACCTTTTTCATACTTCATACAATGACTCGAACTCTTGTTGCCTAAAGATTCCTATTTCAGTTTTCAAGATTGCCGTCTTGGACGATGGGAAAATTTTTGACAAAAATACTTGTGCCATCTCTTCCCATGTGGTAATCCCTCTAGGTGGTAAAGTTTGTAACTAGCTCCTCGCCTTGTCCCTGAGTGAGAAAGGGAACAATTTTAGTCTTATAGCATCTTCAGGAACTCCATTCATCTTCACTGTATCACAAATTTCCAAGAACATTGACAGATGAGTGTTGGGATCCTCTAACTGTGAGCCTCCGAATTGGTTTTGTTGAACCATGCTGATTAATGCTGGTTTCAGCTTAAAATTATTTGCATTAATAATTTGTCGAGTAATCCCTGAGTAGTTCTCACTCACCACAGGTCAAGAAAAATCCTTTATTGCTCTCCTATCCTCTTGATCTTCAACCATTTTATACTCCTCTTCTCTTCGGGCTGCTCTAATACCTCTAAGTGTACGCTTAATTTCTAGATCAAACTCAACAAATTCCACACCTTTGCGTACAGTGCATACAACCTGAAAACACAATCAAATTCCACAAAGAAAACAAGTGAAGAAAAGAGAAATAAATCTAGATTAAAACTTAAAATTAGTTTAGTAGTAGTACCAACTAAAATTTAAAACACACTTCCCTAGCAATGGTGCCAAAAACTCGTTTACACTAATCTTAACGTGCAAAATTTACCCGCAAGTGTACGGTGCAAGTTATAGTCCTATAGTAAGTAGGTTATCGAATCCGCAGGAAAGTCGTTAAATTCTAATTGATTCTTACAATTAAATTAAATTGAAGGTTTATCTAAATGAAATTTATAAAAGTAAAAGTAACCTAATTAAACTAAAAACGTATAATAAAAGAAATAATAAAAACAACTATGAGAACCTTTGGAAAATAACTTCAGTTATGATGAATTTAGAGAATTGATTTCGTTTATTGTTGCTATCCCGTTTTAATTGCCGTCTTTTAAGCTCGATTGAATTGAATTTATAAAATAGAAATTAAGAGTTCACTTCCTCTCTCAAGGTAAGTGAGTTTATCTTTCAACCTAATTGTAATATCTATATTTTCAATTAAAGTGAGACATGCATTAATCTCCTAATCCTTTTCTATGTGTTTTCGAAGAATTTAGTTATCTCCCGACTAATTGAAAACCAAGTCATATTGTTTATGATCCAATCTAAATCTTGCTCTCTCGAGTCATAAGATTCAAATATAATAATATCTTAATTATGACCAGTAACTAAGAAGCTTTAAATACCAAACAATATGAATAAACTCATTCAATTTCATTCAACAAGTAATATAGCAATTAAAACGGGAATCCAACAATGACTACATCAATTCTCTAAGTAATAAAATTAGCCTAACATGATTTGAGTCAAAACAACATCAAACATAATGTATTTTATTGTCCAACAACACAAGAACAAGATGAAAGAAAAGAGATAGAAAGAACTCTCAAGAATCTCCAAATCTTCAATTCTTCTCCTTGTTGCTGTTGTCAATCTCTAAGAATTATCTTGAATTTTTGTTGTTTTTGGCCTCCAAAAAGTCTCCAAAATCCCCCCTTAAGTTCCAAATACATCCCCTTTTTATAACCAAGCAAACCTAGGTTTAAAAGGCAAAAAATAGAGAAGGGTGTAACAAAACGCGTAAATCAGTATCGCTGGCACTGTAATGGCTAGCTGCAGTGCCAGACTCTCTATTTTTTTTGGGTTTGGGTGCTATAGTGTCAATGCCCTTATTTTTTTACACTATCTAATGTATTCTAACCCTATTTTGACAATGCTAACGACTTCAAATAGACTCTATGTCTTCATAAAAATTGTATATCTTTGAGTCCTATTTCCAATAAACTTAAATCATCAAAATCTAAACATTACAGTGAAAGTTACGTCTGATTTACGAAAACTGCATAAAATGGCTCCTTAATGCATATTTTTCTGATTTTTGGAATTTAAGTCCTACAATACCAAAACAACCACAAATTCATTAAAACAACTTAAAATAACTCAAAAACAAGTAAAATATAAGTTAAAAAACCTTATAAAAGTTTAAATAATCAATGAGTTATCTGACTTTGAAGGGAGAATCTTATGAGGAACTTGTTAGATTATTTTACTCGAACTAAGATACTAGGGATCCTCGTTCTGCCACTAGGACTTACAACAGATTCACCACATGGGTTAGAGGATAAAAGATAGTGATAACTGAACTGTTCATATCAGATTACTTTGGTTTGAGACTAGGAGGAGAGCACTATCACCCTAGGAATTACAATCTATTGGACGACTATAGAGTAATATTTTAAAACACTTGATTGACTTAAGACCGGTTCATTTAGGTTTGTATGAGCGTATACTGCACCTTATAATTATGTATAACTTGAATGCGAGGGCTGCAAGATTCTCTGAGATGACTTTTGAGGATTTATAGTAGATGCAATGTATTATTAAGAGATGTGCTCCAGATCTCACTCATTGGTTGATCATAGAGATGATCGAGACAACCATCACATGCTTCACTACTCTTCGATATAGGTATACTATTACTCAGATTATCCTATAGTAGCCAGGAGATTTGCTACGAGATATGGATAGTTAGACTCAGCAATCTAGTAGTTATCTAAGTGCTAGGATAGTTCATAGGATGGGGTACTCAGAGGAACCAGATAGTTCTTGGGTGATGGTATCCGATTCTCACACTGGTGTTCAGGATTCTCCTCCCCAGGAACGACTTTCAGAGGAGACAATAGGACCTTTAGTAGTTCCTCCTCCTCCTAGTTCTCTATTGATGATAGAGATCGAGTCATAGGATTAACACCTACATCAATGATCGAGACCACAGCACAAGAGAGGTTAGAGTCTACACCTCAATCACCCAGATCATTTGTTCTATTAACTCTACTAGCTCCGACATTAGAGTTCAAGATCGAGCAATGTCTGGATAATTTTACTTCTTTTCAGTTGACAGTGATAACCATAGTGCACAAGCTAAACATACGCATAAATGAAGCATATTAGATGATGCACCTTCTTGGGAAGATGGTTGATTAGTAGTGACAAGAGACTATAATTAACCATATGGACCTGCTCATCTATTTAGATAACATTGAGGCTCAATTGGGTTACCCGGACCTTTTGTAGGACCTCTCACAAGCCCTTGACCTCCACTTACTGGACCTCAATCGCCATTGCACTATCGTCCCTCTGATCCATGCCCTCCTCCTCCTAGATATTGACCTCCCTATGAGATAGGATCATCCCTTCAGCCCGCTTCTATTGACTCCTCCTCCGATGAGGACATTGATCCTAAGCTTGCTAAAATACTTGGTCAATATGATCGCCGTCATTATCCTTGATGTCTTTACTATTTTCCTTCATTTTTCGAATGATTATTATTATCTTTACATGGATGGTTATTATTTTTACTATACGTGATGTTTCTTTATTTGATAGTATTTATCTACTTGCTTATTACTCATTGCTTCGTATTCATTATTTTTTTTCTATTTCTCCTTTCTTCTATGCACATATACTTGTTTTGTTTCCCTATGTTTTTTGATGACTACTTTTTGCTTTACCTTTTTGATTGTTGACAAAAAGGGGCAGACATTACTAATACATTAAGGGGGAGATAAATTTTATCAAAAATCAATTTTGTTTTGTCATCATCAAAAAAGGGAGAGATTGTAGTATATATATATATTATGTTTTTTATGATGCAATTAAGCTTAAATAATGTTGCTATTGATTTTGATGTATTAAAAAAAATTGATAGATGGATACAAAATTGATAGATAGATTATAGATCTGTTTATGAAAATGAGTTGACTATACAAAATTTTAAATTATTATTTAAAGTCATAATATGTGTAAATTTTACAATGTTTAAATTCGTCCTTAAATTAATTTAAAATGGTCATATTACACTTATAATTTTTGTGTCGAGAAAGGTGTTAAATTTGTAAGAAACTGGACAAAGTATTGATACATAGGAAAGCAAGTATCAATACCTAAAGGATGAAGTATCGATACATGCATAATGCTATTCACGTATCGATATATCAAAGAACAAGTATCAATATATGTGAACGAAGTATCGATACATACGGAATAAAGTATCAATACATAACTGAAGGAATAGCACATTTCGATACCCAAGTACGAAGAAAGTCGAAGAAACGCAAAAACGAGCGAAGTATTGATACATGAAAGAAAAAGTATCGATGCATACACTGTACAAGAAATAAAGTATCGATACTCTGAAGGGAAAGTATCAATAAATTGATAGAATCAAAATGTTATGCACAAGGAAGTATCGATACATGAAACTGCACCAGTAAAATTTCAGTAAAGTATCGATACACAAATCAAAGGAATCGATACATACACGATCTGCACACTACAACGACTAGTTCAGAGCATTAAATGTCATCATAAATAATGGAGTCAAAGAGTCGTTAGAGATATCTAATGCAGATATAAATACAATCATTCTTGTAGAGACAAAGAGGTTGTTAAAAAATTTATTCAGAGCATTGTATTGAGAAAAACATTCCTCTATATATCCATCTAAATTCTCTTTGTCTTTCTAGTGAGAGAAAGTTTAAGCAAATTATAAATATACTTTGTTAGAGAGTTTTTTTGTAAACATTTTGATTTTCTTAGATTTGTTGTTGGGTTTCCATTCACCTGTGATAAGGAAGGACTGTATTGGGTTGCACTTCACCAGAATCAAGAAGTTGTATTCATTTGGTTATCCTTTACCAGTCAAGAAGGAATTGTATCTGGGTTTCTCTTGACCTGTAGAAACTAATATTTAGTGATCCTCGGTGTGAGTGGATTCAATTGAGAAGAGTGGACGTAGACTTGTACTCGAATCACTATAAAAATTATCTATGCACATTCTGTTCTCTCTTTCTCTCTTCATTTACACTTTGTATTTACTATCATAAACTCTAAATTTTTTACCTGCAAGTTTTAAAAATCCAATTCACCCCCCCTCTTAGATTATTTTATCTAGGCCAACACGGATAACATGATAGTCATATTATTAGGACATTAATGTAAATTAACAGTTAGAGAACTATTTTTCAAATGTAATCAAAGATATAATGAATCACACAAAGTAAGATGTCAATGATTTATCATATGATTATATTAGTGTGGTAATTATTCCTTGGACTTGAGATATCATTGTCATCTTTTGGTATATATGCACATAGTTCCTATATATATATATATATATATATATATGAGACTAATCATATCTCATACATAAAAGCCAGTTTGGTCATGTATTATTTATATCAAAATACGAATAACTATCAATACAAGATCTATTGATTTGATATAATGAATTTTAAGATTTTGTTAACTTGATTCGAATTCGTGTTCCCTTTCAGATATTGATAAATGTCTGAAACATAAGTTTTTGATCAAAGTAATTAAAAGTTATATAAAAGAGTTTATGATAATGAGTCAGAGCATTATGACCAAAATCCTAAGTGAAAATTGAGTATAAGGGTTTTGACATCTGTGAGCTCTAATTCAATTAGAATTAGACGAATAAAAAGAATCTATTCACACGAAATGTATAATAAAGTATAAAAGATTTAATAAAGATTTTCTTTATTATGGTTTAGAGTTATGGCACAATACTAGATATTAACTGCATTACTAGATCTTAACTATAGTCCTTAACTACTCAAATGGTTCATAACAAAATCAATAAGATTGATTTTGACTCATAGCTAATATCCCAATAAATTTAAGAGGTCATAATATAAACTTATAATTATTTTTA
This sequence comes from Trichilia minutiflora, assembly GCA_035590515.1. NCBI lineage: Eukaryota > Viridiplantae > Streptophyta > Magnoliopsida > Sapindales > Meliaceae > Trichilia > Trichilia minutiflora. Next base: position 21,794 of record JAVXUL010137519.1, read on the forward strand.
TTATTAGTGAGAATAAATATTATCCACAAGATAATTAGAACTCTTGGAGATAATATTATACCGAAAAGCATAAACGATAAATAGTTTAACAAATAGAGAGCTAAGTTTAATGATCTGATAGTAACATAAAGCAAGTTATAATATTCTATTGATATTTTAAAATATAAATAGAATTAAAATAAATTTGATCAAAATAAGTTTGATTGAACTTAAGACCTATTTATCATATTTTTAAAATATAAGACCTAAGTGATATTTTATATTTATTATTAAAAAACTTGTTGGACAAGCTTTAGGATCCATTTGTCTTTCTAAAAAGACTAGGGATACTTTAGTTAATGGGAAAAATTATATGTAGTGTCATTTTTCTAATTTTTATAAATTATTAGATAATTACAAAAATTAAAAGGAAAAAACTCTCTCTCTTTCTCTCTTAAACTCATGGCCATATAGGGGTTTGATCATTTGTTGATTCCTCTTGAGATCTCATCATTTAAGGTTGTTCTTCATCTTTATGTCATGAAAGGTTAGTAATTCTACCTTTGGTTTACTTGATTTTATAAAATTTTACATAATTTTGATGATTTATGCATGTAAACTCTAAAAGCTTAATATGCTTGTTGTCAACTCTTTAAATTGTATCAGAGCTATTGAATGAGTTGTATGAGGCCTTGATTTGGTGTTATGGTTGTTGCTTTGGTTGATTTGAGCAAGGGTTACATTGTGACCATTTTAGGGGTTTTGTTTCCATAATGATTTCTAAGGTGGAAGATGATGAATAGTTCATCATCTAAGTATATTTATGAGTTTATAAACATCATATGATGATGGGTGACTTGATGGAAGTATGCTTTTTATGTGATGGAAAGGATGGAAAATGATGAATTCATAAGTGATAAATTTTGCCATGATGTGTAATTGATGAACAAATTTTATTATCATGTAATTTGTCATAGTTTTATACTTTGTTCATGAGATGGAGAAGAATTCATTATGTTTAGGAACCTTAGATAATTCTGCCATAATGGGTATGATGCATGAATGTTTTTTTTTGTTTAATCAAAAGTGTTTGATTATTAATCATGAATTAATGGTTATGAGTGATTGTTGTTAAGTATTAATAGCAATTATTTGATCATTATTTTAAAAATTAAAATTTCAACCATCATGACTTTCTTGGCTTGATATTGTGTTTTGCCTAATTAGAATATGTTTAATTATTAAACATGTTTAATGAATATATTTAAAGCATGATTAAATGTTAATTGGTTTAATGATCACAGTGAATCATTGCTAAGTGTTAGTTATGTTCATTTGATCATTAAATATATGCTTTAATGTTTGGCCATTTAGTAATTAATTATTAGTTGTTATTAATATGATTCATATGATGAATTTGTTAATTAGGCTAATGGTTTTAATAATGATGATTAAATTTAGCTAATCATTTGTCATGCATATATTAGAATAAAACTCATAGAATAATCACTAACTACTAGACAGAGGTAAAGCATATCTATATTCTGAGAACTTGCTAGATGTGATGCCGAGCCAAGATATTTTTTAACTCTTAAAAGCTATTTTTACACTCCTCTATCCACTTCATTTCTTTTTTCTTTTTCATGACCCACAAAAATAAAAAACATTTGTTAGTAGTTTTGGATACAAACCTGCTTAGGGCAGTTAACATTCCCATTAAACTTTACAACTCTTTCAAAGTTATCGGTGACTTTAGCTTTGAATCACTCACTGATCATAAACTCCAAAATTTTTCTGCCCTTATACCAAACTTACACTTGTTAAGATTTAATTTCATCTTATACTTTTTAAGAGAGAGAAAATATGATCACTTACTTCTCAGTGACTTAGTAATCATGTCATCTATATAGACCTTTATAATCTATAGAAGGTCTTCTCTGCATTTTTCAATCTAAAGGGAATGACTTTCTAACAATATAGTCCCTAATCAATTACAAAAGCAATCTTTTCTATATCTGACTTATGCATTTAGATGTGATTGTATCTAAAGAATGTATTAATGAAGCTTAGAAGTTCATGTCCTGCTATTAAATCTACCAACTAGTCTATTCTTGAAAGTGAAAAACTATCCTTCAGGCAAGCCTTATTCAAGTTAGTGAAATCTATGCACATTTTTTATTTTTCACTCAATGTTTCCAACATAACAATATTCGTTGCCCGCTCTAGGTCTTAGTAACACACATTTTTAATAAGCCTAGCCTTTAACAACTTTTAAATTGAATACTTGTCTCTTCTATCTCATGAGTCTGAAATTGGGATTTGTTACAAGTAAGTGAGAAATAAGCTTCGAGTTAATGTCTAGCGTATCATCATTTGTCTAGGCAATTACATTTATATGTTGCTTCAATATATCTCTAAGCAACTTTTTCTATTCAACAAGTAAGGGTGAGCCAATTTTAACTACTTTGTTTAGATTCTCATTATCTAAAACCATAATTTCTAACTCTTTCATAGTTTTGCTATAGGCTTTATGTTTTTTTACCTCATCTTTTATTTAGTTTATTTTGTTAAATGTTTTTGTTCAACATCTTTATCTTTATTTTTTGTACATTTCTCTAAAAGCTTCTTTGAAATGTAAAAAAACTTTTTGCTGAGATAATGAAATATAACTTGGTCTGTCTTCAATTTTCTCTAGCTATCCTAATTTTTTTTCCAACCCTGAACTTCAACATTAGGTAATAAATGCTCTCAATCACCCTTGTGGACCTGAGAAAGGGTTTTTTCAATATCATTAAATACAATATTTTTATATTCATCACTTAAAACTTGATTATAGTAGTTTTTTTTGTAAGGTGTGTTCCCTCTTATAACTGGTAATTGAATTGTGCTTAATGGGTATACATATTATTCTACAAATCTATGTAAAGCTATATTGGTCTTAACTTTAAGTCATCGATGGTCAATGAACCCAAGGTATCCTTACAGATAATATATGTAGAATTACTTATATCAATTAATTAATATTTTATTAACCTGAACTGTGAACTGTGTTCCTTAAGTTTATAAGTAATGTAATAAATTTCTTATGCAACTGTATGTATGTTATTATATGTAGATCATGCATTAGAGGGTGTGTTAGCTTGAAATTATTTTTGAGGAGGTGTGTGGTGAAGAATAATGAGTTAATGAGAAAAAATTAAATTTTCAATCCTAAAATCATCTTCAATTTGGTGTAGGCAGGCCATAAGTATCAATACTTTGTCAAGAAAGTATCAATACTCCAGTTATGTAAAACCTAGTCATGATACGCCCATGCAAAAAATATCGATATGCTGTCAAAAAGTAGCGATACTTTGAGCGATGCAGCATTGTCACATTACACCCAAGGAGAAAATATCGATACTCTATAGTTATAATAAATAGTAAAACCCAAAGTATCAATATTTTGAGGAGAAAATATCGATACTCAGGGCTATAGTATATAGTAAAAGATCAAGTATCGATACAATGCTGAGAAGAGTATCTTAATACTAAGCCTCGTGACGAAGTTGGATAACCTTTTTCGAAAGAAAGTATTAATATTTCAAGAGAAGTCTAAATACTTTGAACATAAGAAGATACTAGTTGGATAAAAGTATTTATACTTAAAAGAGGGGTATCGATACTTGGACGCATTGACAAGCCTGAAACTATTTTCAAGCCGAAGTATCGATACTTTGAGAGAAAATATCGATACTTAGGGACGTGTTGCACTTTTAGTGTGCTTTTAGGAGGATATGTTAGTCATTTTACGGCTTTCTATATATGAACAATAGGGACTCATCTTTTCCGTTCTTCTTTTTCCTCCCCGTCTATAACTTTTCTCTTCATTTTTAGACCTAAGTCATTTCTCACTCAAATGTTCATCAATCTTCATCATTCTTCATCATTCTTCATACAATAGCTTCAAGAATCAACACTAAGGCTTAAAAGTATTATTTGGCTGGCATTCTACTTGATGATTCGTGAAAAATCAAGAGAGAAGGGTCGCGAGTAAATAATAGCCAAGAGGGAGAATCAATAAAGAGGAACTCAAAATATATCTACCAGTTTGAGTAAGTACACCCCTCAGCTTATTTCTTTGATTCGAGTTTTCTTTGAGTATGAATCGAAAAAAGAGTAATTAGGTTATTGTATTCAAAATCCCTAAATTTTGAGCATAACCTAATTTATCAATTGGATTGATAAATTAGGATATTTGAGTATGTAATGATGTTGAGGAACTGAGAATAATTCATTAAAGAGTGAGAACGGGGGCAGTTAGAAGGTTGGTAGGAGAGAGAGAAAGAGAAAGAGCAAACTACTAATATAATCTCAAAGTAAAGAAGATCATGATGATATTTATATTGTCATCATCTGTATCATACATTTTATAGTATGAGTAGATTGTATGAAAAATTACTGAATTTTATAGACATATATATGCAGGCTCAGAAGTCACGCCTAGAGTATCTTCGATCCAAAGAGGACGTCGAGTGAGCACTTTCTCATCTCAAAGTGAATGGATGTTTCCTCCCTTAATCGTTGCTTAAAATAATTATATATTTTTCATGCTTCAAAATAAATATGTATATTTGTGTGTGTATATATATAAATTGTGTTAGAAGGTGTTGATAATGATTATATGATAATCGGAAGGGTCCCTTGTTTGTGATAGATCTAGGTAATGATTTTTATGATGATTTTATATACTTGTGGCATGTTTGTATGTTTATATAATAACGATTAAAGGCCGATGTGAGTTGATTTAATTGGTCATAATTATTTTGTTTGATATAGATATTGATGATGAAGTGTGTATAAATACACACATGTTATGATTTTGGAATATGTATGATAATCGGAGTGCTAATAATTTTATTTCAGTCTTATGTGCCTTTAAGATTAATTTTTAATCTTGAGTGCCATTGATATTGATTTGGCCTTTTGAGTTATAATTTGTTCGATTTAGCCTTGCTAGCTATAGTTAGTTTGATCTGACCTTATGAGCCATCAATGTTAATTTACAGCCTTATGTGCCGCTATTCTTTCATATGGGTAAGGATTGGCCATACAACTCGAATAGAATAGGTGAAATTCAATAGATCTAGGGATGAGGATTAACTATACAGTCTGAAATAAGATGGATAGATTCCAACATGTCTATGTTATATAGCAAGCTATTTATATACCTATATGGGTGTATATACCCATATCGAATTATAGATCAGCCATAAAGCTTGAAATAAAGTGAATGGTAACTTATAAATTGATGAAAGATTTATATTTGAATTTGTGATGACATTTCAGTCATATTTCTTTATGGCACATTTCATTCATAGATGAATTGAGAAAGGTTGATTTTTTATGATTACAAGGATTTTTCGTAATTAATCCATGGGATTTTATTTTATTATTATATTTTGCTATCTACTCACTGAGTATTTTTTCAAATACTTATCCCTCAGTCTCCTATTTCAAGTTAGTATAGTTATGTGCAAGCATATTTGAGCTGACCAGAGTTTTTAGTAATATTTTCAACTACTCGATTCATATTTCAGCATTATAGTTCACTGAATAAAACCAATATAATAAATAATTTGATTTTCTATATTTTGCTCGACTGAGAGTTTATCGTAGTAATTTATTTTGAAACGAGTATTTAATGTAATGAGTTGTATGGACATATATATGATTTGAATGTATTTGAAAATCTATCATATTCTGTTTATATCTGAAAATGGATTTTGAAAACAAGTTTTAATGCCTTGAATGCCCTAAGAATGGATTCTAATTAATAGGATGTATTTCTTGGAATCGTGGCAATTACAACATGGTCAATTTCTAGGGTCGAAGTATGACATAAATTATCCCAACTTTTAGAGTAACCACCAAGACATCATCATAAAAATAATGTACCTCAACTTAATCTTCATCTATTAACAAAATCGATATGCAAGCTTTGATTTTTATTAGCATTCACGTTTATAATATGTATATTTAATGTCACATCTCCGACCCGGTGTCCCACCTGTGACAACTGCCACAAATTCCTAATAAGCATTCCTTAGGTCCAGAATGCTTACTAAGAACCTGTAATGCTGAAATCATAAACAAATATAAAACACTTTCCAGAAAATTTCTTTCAACTCCCAAACTACTTTTCCATCAAAACAATTCAAACACTTCAAAATTTCCATCAAATATAATCATACATCGTTTTCCAAATTAATTATAAAACAATAATAATAAAAGATATTTCATTTCAAATTGTAATATTACATTTTTCTCAAAAGTCCACAATCCAGAATACAATAAGATACAATAAGAAATAAATGACGCTCCCAGTGGACTCATGCAGCGAGGGTGAGTCATGAATGAGATCCATACCTACAGGATCCACTTTTCGATGTGATCACCACCCTCCACGCTACCACTGCGCTAGACCTGTGAGTGGGAGAAAAAGGTGAGCATACTAATGTCTACTCAGTGAGGAAACATAAATAATAAAACATAATAATAAAAAATATAAACACCAACATTTCACAAGATATTTATTCATATAAAACACTGCAAGGAAAACACATTGAAAACATTTTTTCCATTTCCGAATCCAAACCCATCAGAAACTAAGCAAAACATTGGGTATAGCCAACCTTTCGGTAATCACGCTGATCAGACGTAATCCCGAACCATCAGTGGGTTTTATATACAGATAAAACATGCTATTTAAAAAGTATATTTTAAATGCAGAACTAAAATAATGCACAATCTAGTTTAGAAAATAGACCCACCACTGATGTTGGCTGTCAAGTAGTCACGTGGTGATGCTCATGACTGTCCTCTACAATCAAACAGCTCCAGATAGTCACAATCTGGCAAATACTCACCTGAGTGGTCTACTCAAGATCCATCCTCAGGCTACTTTATCACAAATCCCCAGTCGAACTATCACATGTCCCGATCTGGCACTCACTCATCTAGGCGGCCACCTCATGGTCCTCTCCCAGGCTACTTCACAACACTCACCTAGACGGCCTCTTATTAGGTCCGTCCTAGGCTACCACATACAACACTCACTTGGGGTTCACATCATGGTGAACTCTCTTCCAGGCTACCTCATCAATACTCACCTACACGACTTTTTACTCGGCCCGTGCTAGGCTACTTTATACCACTCACCTAGATGGTCTCTCACTAAGTCTGTCCTAGGCTACCACATACAACACTCACCTACACGGCCTTTCACTCGGCTCGTGCTAGGCTACTTATACCACACTCACCTGGGGTTCACATTATGGTGAACTCTCTTCCAGGCTACCTCATCTATAGCTACAGAAATTACACAGGCCATCATGGCTAATCACATCAACAGGGCCCTCTCGGCCTCATCATCAAAATACCAGGGCCCTCTCGGTCTCATCATCAAAATACCAACATAAAGCATAAAATCAAAATACCATAAGAAATCCTGGCCCTCAGGCAGTATCACCACAAATCAGAAATCAAAGCATAAATCCCGGCTCACCAATCGTATCACCCCATAATAAAAACCAAAACCTGACCAATTGGCCTATCATCAAACGCAACTTACAAATCATGACTCATAAGCCAAATCACCATCACAAATCATAGAAACATGGCCCACTAGCCAAATCAAATCAGAAATTTTAAAACGAAATCATAGAAATCCTGGCTCTCTGGCCCGTCATCATAAGCAAACCATAAAATATCAAAATAAAACATGGCGCACTGGCCGCAACATTACATAACAAGAATAAATCCGACCCTACGGCCTCATTCGCATAAAACATACATAAACCAATAAACCACAAAACCAATTGGCTTTCCAACCACAAAACCAATTGGCTTTCCAGCCACAAAACCAATCAACAAGCATATCAAATCATAAATATCATCCTAGAAAGATTCTACCACAATCAAGGGGCCCTCCCGGCCATCACACAATATCACAACTCCGCCTCCACATAAAACATGTTTCTCTCTATCTTCCTAGAACATTAAAACATAAATTTTTCATAAAATATCCAAATATATATAAAAAGAAACATACATCTTCGACCTCGGCATTTATTAAATATATATACACATAAAACATTTGAAGTCATTTAAAGCAATGAAAACATAAAGAAGTTCCACTCACTCGTCAGGGAGGGTACACACTCCCTAGAGTTCCTCGTTCAAGTCGCGTTCCTGCTCCTCGCTCTCTGAGCCTACACACAGATATCAAAAATTCATCAATTCGCATTCTAGATTACAAACGAAACTCGTATGCGAGGAATGAATGCAACCTGAATACCCAAAATCGGTTAAACTCTTTTTTACTCAATTAAACATCTCATTCTCAACACCCACAACCCACATTGTGTCTAGAATGATGCATTTCGACTCAATTCCATAATTTTGACATCCAGACCCGATATGTCCGCCGGAACAGTAACTCTGATTACTGTTCACATTTTCCCATTTTCTTCGAAATCACTACTCTAACTTCTTACGACTTCTCCGACTCCAATACAACCCAAACAACATCTTAAAACCACCGAAAAGCCATAAATCTACGAAAATGCATACGAAAGCACATACGAATCAAAATGCTTAAAACAGGAAAAAAGATATACAGACGGGTTAGAAACGGAGCTACGAACCTCGTGGTGTGGTCGGTTTTCTTTAATTTGGCCCAGAACACCAAAAGCCCCAAATTCCTCTTCGAAACCCTAGTTTCTCCAACGCGATTCTGGCGCTTCTACCAGCAAATCGAAGTCACCAACGCGCTCGGAAGATCAAATGTGGCATAATGGCGAAGAGAAATCGAAGAAAGGACGAAAAATGAAAAGTGTGTGTGAGGGAAGCAGAGAACGAACGAGAGAGGGAAAAGGAGGAAGAAGGAAAGAAAAAATGA